>JAWWEQ010018923.1:0-31711 GCA_035583055.1 Torymus tubicola
TATAATAAAAATTGATAACCTTATATTAATATTTACTACAATTATAATAAAATTCTTCATAAAGTGAGTATATCCCAACGTTGGTATAAAATATAGTAATTTTTACTAAAGTTGTATTAAAATTTCCTAGACCATTTCTCTCAGTGCACGAAGAAAGCGCATTTTTCACGAAAGAAACGCGGTTCTTTGAAAAGTGTCTACCACACGCATGAGTGTATATATATATATATATATATATATATATACGTATACGGCGAGGGAATATGACGAGAGTAAATCCACGTGGTATAGTTGCGTCGAGACTAAAGAAATAAAAAAACAAAGAAATTAAAGTTATATTTAAAAACATCTGAGCTATTTTTATTTCGCAGTTGAAGCCGAGGCAGAATCTCATTTTTCAAAGAGCTTTATTACCTCTTGTTTGCTTGCTCTCCTACATATAGGATAAAATTTATGCACGCGACAGCGTTCATGTTGTTGTTGCTGCTGCTGCTAGCGAAGTTAATTTTACTATTTCACGATGATCATGAATGATACGCGTGTTTTTAAATATAACGTATACGTGAATTTTCGTTTAATCTCCGCGAAATATTCCAATTCGACCGAATGTGTTTCGTTTCCGAAGTTTTCATTTGTTTAATATTTTCTCGCGTTCGGAAAAAGTAAATTTTTAACATATATAAAGTGCACACGCGCGTGTATTTGAATTATATACGAAAACCAATAAAAAATATATATTATAAACTCTGTTTTTTTTCTTTTTTCGTTTTTGTTTTTTATTTATAACGTTGTTAATGCCCTATTCATCGTGCGATGGGGAAATTTAATAACGCATTATTATTTATGAGTTGGATGAGAGAGAGTGAAAGCTTCGCGAAAGTATAATTAAATTCTCGTAGTTCATCAAAATTCTCAACGTTCCCGAGTCGAAAAACAAATATATATATATACATACCGAAGTCAATCGCACGGTTTTCACTTAAAAGTTTTGCATAACGAATAAAATGACGTTCTTAGCGCATTACAGGGTCGAGTAAAGGAAGATAAAAAAAGCACGCATTTAAATATACGTTAGAGTTTTAAAGGTTAAATAACGATGTATTTCAAATCCCCTTCCTTCACGTGTGTGTGTGTGTAGTATGTGCGCATCTCGTGGAATTTCTTTGACTACGCGGATGGCAAACGCAAGTGCAATTCGATTCGCCGCTATAAATCCGCGCTCGCATAGAGAAGGTTGTTGCTTTCTTTTTGTTCGTTGTTTGCGTGCGCGTGTATAAGAGCCAGCCAATTGCGTCGCTATAGATGTCAGCGTTTTAACTTTTCATCATTTACCGTTAAATCAAATTATTTGAAGATTACTTAAAACGACGTTTTCTTTTTTTTGGAAGATTTTATTCAGATTTCAGTGTATAAAGTGAAATTTTGGGAAGCTGTGAGTGCGGGGAAAAGTTAAAATGCTTGCGTCAAATTAACGCGCGGCGCGCGATGTTTGTATAAAGTTTGAGGAAAAGGTAATAAAGGATGTAGGAACGACGAAACGAAGAGTTAAATAAAAAAAGATTAAAAAAGAAAAAATAAGAGGAACACAAGAAGAAAGGACGTATATCCTTACGAATAGCTTTAAGCGTCAGATCTTAGACTTTAGAGGGGGGAAGACGAGGGGGAGGGGGGAAATAATTCGAGTCTCGCCAAGTGAAAGAGGAGCGAAGAAAGAGGCGACATCGAATACTTTTAAGTAAATCCTACGTGTTTAAGTGAAAACGAGACGGGGAAAAATGTTTCCAGTAAAAAGCTGCCACTCGTATCTACTTAGCTCTCGTTTTATCTTGATCGAAAAAGGCTGAAATTGTATAAAAAGGAAGAATTTGAGTTTTTTTTCCCTGCGATTTTTCCTTTGTTTGTTTCGACAAAAAAAAATTTCCTCACATTCGATTGCAATTTTTCTATAAATACCGACAAGTTAATGTTACGTTGTTCGACGAGAATCCTTTATTGATTACCCAAAGACCTTTCATTAATGAAAGTTTAAAAGAGACAAAAAAAAAGATGTTCAAAATGTAGATAATTATGAATGTTGCCTTAATAAACACTCGTGTTCTTTATAGAGGAGAAGAGGTTAACTGCTGCATTAACATTTCTTATAATCCTATTTGTAACTTTTTAACTTGCTGAATTACGTGAGATTTCTCTTCAATAATGTGATTATTGAAATCCAATACTAAACTCGCAAGAACCTTGTGTGATTAAAAAAAAAAAATCTCTTTCAAATGTACATAGTAAAAATAAAAAAAATAAAACAAACATATATAAACATGTCTTTCGTCTGTGCACATGATTTCGTGCACACTTTGATCTCTTCTAACGTAGAATATTTTTGCACAAAATAAAGCAATAATAAACGAAAACCCAGTTTATCATAAACCACGAGGAATGTACGTTAGAATGACATTCCTATGTGTAAAAAGAAGAAAAAAAACGTCAACATTAATTTGTACGACAATATTATTGAAAAATTGCAACCAATGGAATTCCACCGTTTTACTTTAATGCGTCACATAGCAGCGACACTAAATTATAATTAATTAATTTCACCGTGTCAACAGTTAAATCTCCGATATTGCTTTGTATACACCTTCGGCACATGTTATTGGAACAAAAATAATTAACATGTACAACGTATATATTGTAACACAGTAATTAAATATTCCCTCATATTTACTAATTTCCACATCCATTGAACAATATTCATTAGCTATCATTATTTCCGTCGACCTTGTAGATCCATCCGAACAACTTCTATATCACACGACGAAGACCGTGAAATTATTAAATCTCGGATACTTTTTAAAACGACAATCCACGTTACCCACGAGGCTTTTTGCCGGGCACTTTTTTCTCCACAAAGAAGAAAAAAAAAAGAAGAAGTTGCGAGACTGTGCGCATAAAACTCTCGTCTTACGCGATAAGCTTAACGTTAAACGTCGCGTGATGTTCGTCCTCTCGTCGTGGCCGTGCAAATTGAAGAATATACGACGAAAAGAAAGGATGAGAATGAACGAGAGGAGAAGGTCCAGTCGTACGAAACGTTCGGCTTCTGTTTTTTTTTATAAGACATCATATACATATATATATACGTACATGCCATTCGTTTATTTTTTCTGTTCTCGTTTTTCATCTTATAAACTCTCCATTTTATATCGCGTCTCTCATTCCTCATAGCGTCACACACACGTATACATATATAAACATACATATACCCCCATCCCCTGTCATTTCCTCCCACCCCCCCACCCCCTTTACCACGTACTTGGTATATCCACGACGATTTACGCAGTAAACGATGCTCTTATAAGCGACTATTATTGATACTAATAAACAAACTACAAGTGTAAGCTAAGATACCGCGAGTGCGAGCGAACGAACGAGTGAGAGTCTTTACCTACACACATACACAGACACATACACACATACACACAGCTTGCGTGAGCGCAAGTCGTAAAAGAATATAGTGCGAAACTGTCGAAAGTGTGTAAATGCGCGTCGTCGATGCCTATTGTAAACGGGAAATCGAGTGAGAGAGCGAGAAAGAGAGAGCGAGTGTGAGAGAAAGAGAGAGAGAGAGAGAAAGTAATAAAAAGAAGAGGAAGGAAAACTGGAGACGGCGAAACGCACTTTAATGTCAGTACTTGCTGTTTACTGTTTGTAACGATCGAGAGAAAAAAAAATACAATAAAATTCATAGTACGCACGGGAGACGAGCGATGGAGAAAGGCTGTTTTATTTTTCCCATCGGATCGCTAAATCCATAATCCGAATGAGCGAGAGAGAGAGAGAGGGAGTTACGACTATACTGGGAGGGGTGAATTTATGTGTACGTATAGAAATGGAGGGGAGGGGGGAGAGCCTGTGAGGAGTTTACGTCCAAACGCTTTACGGGGACGAGAAGTGTAACGAGGATAGATAAGATTTGAGCAATTATTCGGTGGAGAAGAAGAAGAAGAACAAGAAGAAGGAAGAGAGTAATGGTGATTAGGTCGTTTCTGATTTATCTCTAATTATATTGTCTTTATTATTTCCAATTTTTTTATTCGTTTCATAAAGGAGTACAAAGGGAATTGTTTAATTAGTGTTTATTATATTTAAATTTTTCTGTTAAACGTTAACATTTTTTAATTCTCCGTTTTTGGACATAACCGACTCATTCAAAATTATTATCATTTTATTTTAAGTAGTACGAAGTAGTAACAGTACGTCACGTAAGCCGAACCTTCCCGATCGTCTACCACATCGTTCCGGTAAGTACTACAAATACAAACTACCCCATCCTCTCTTCCTCCAAAAGAAAGACACCGTACCACCCTGATTTCACAAACGCACGCAGCAATTCTTCCGCCTATACCGCAAGAAAAAAAAACAAAACCAGTATCTCCCCTTCTTCCTCTCGCCCCGTTTCTCTATCCGGAAATCGAGGACTTTGTCGAGCGATCGATCGTCGTCACGGTTCCGCGCGTATACGCACTTTGCGCGTGGGACTGGAACGCGATTTAACGCTTTGCCGCATTTCGATACATCTGGTGTACCCCCCGAGAGTGAGAGAGAGAGAGAGAGTTCGGCGTCCGGGAAATGGGATTCCGTTCGGAGGAAGCTGTACCTTTGCCGTTTGTGCGACGGTTGATGCCACGATTACGGCTGGACGCGCCAAAAGATGAGGAAGAGAGAGAGAGAGAGAAACTGGTTGCGTTGTCGTATATATAGTCGTCATGTTGGTTGGTTGGTGAGGTGTATCGTTGACTTTGACGAACGAGGGTATAGGTGTGTGTATGTAAGTGTATTCGTAAGTGACGTTACAGGCAGCTGAAGGATATTTTTTTAGTTATTTTTTGTTTATTATGTGATTGTCTTAGACAAAAACATGTTATTTTTTTTGCATCGAATAGTATACTTTGTGATAGTGATAATGAACATTTTTTAAAGAACATTAATTACAAAAAAAAAATTAAAAATATAAAAGCAAAGAATGTTAATTGTTCAATTTTATATTAACGATTTTTACTCTATTAAGTGGCCTTTGTAAATGTGAAATTGGGGTATATATCAGTGGTTTAAATTAATTTATTATTCCATATAAAAATACCTATAAATGAAAAATAAAAGATTGATAAAATGCAAAATTTGATTAAAACGAAACAAATTCTTAGAATTGGGTACGCAGAAAGACCGTAAATTTTGTTAATAAAACATTTCCGCAATTTACAGTATTTTCTAAATGCGCTTAAAATGATTAAAAAAGATGGTAAATTTATTTCGAACGCAGTATAAAAAATTAAGGGTAAAAATAGCGAAACTGGTGCTCTAATTTGAAAAATAATTCATTTACGCAACCTCGGGAGGAAACTTAGTTTACGTGAACACTCGCGAGAACGTAAAAATCGTCCACTTTCTGCTACCTCAAACACACACACATACAAAAAATATTCGAATTCCCTTTAGCATCATCGAACAAACAAGACGAGGCGAAAAAAAAACGCGACGGATTTTTAGCGGCATGCTTGATTGCACCCGCATGTTGCCTTCTTTTTTTTTTACCTCCCTCCCAGGATTTCCCTCGAGACTTTTCTACATGCGCTCCCGTACGGTCTCGCGATTTTTATACATTTTCCGCAACAGCAAAACTCGTTCGTCATAATTTTCCAAGCCGGAGCGAACGCGTAATTCGCGTCGTTGTCTCTCTCTCGCTCTCTTTCTCTCTTCTCGCTTTTTTCGCCTAATCCGCGTACGTATGCGTTTTTTCGGAACGAAATTTTCCTGTTTACCGAGGCTTTCTACCCGCACGTATTCCCTTCCTTTCAACGGAAGAGTTTTCTCGTTCTCTCTTTCTCTCTCTCTCTCTCTTTTTATTCGCAGCGACGTTGAATTGCGTTAATTTACTTGAGTAGCGCATTTGCTAATGGGCGAACGAACAAGTGAGAGAGAGAGGGGGGAGAAGACATGTTTTCGTGGTGATGCCCAAATTAGATTGTTCGAAATGTTTTCCATAAATAATGAGGTTAGTGTGAGAGTGCGAGAGAGAGAGAGAGAGAGAGAGAAAGGGGGATAGCGACGTTTCGCGAAACTTGGTTTACGAGTTATGCATATGTAAATTAAAATTTTGACGTGCATTTTCACATGTTTTAGCCTGAGTTTGCCTGCAAACTGCGCCTTTGAATTAATTTTGTTAAACTATGTGAATTATTATGGATTACAATGCAACTTGTATAAGTGTTGCTGATATTTGAAAAAAAAAGAAATTTAACGTTATTTTTAATGAATTCAAAAATTCAATCCTTTTATACGGGATAATTTTTAATGAATTCAAAAATTCAATCCTTTTATGCGTCAAATTCAATTGTTCAATAGTATGTCTGCTAATTAACTCTTTGAGCATTTTTCGGCTCGGTTAATTTGGTCGACAGAAAGTATGATCAAAACCGTTTAAACATTGCTAATTTTAAATTTGAAAATTAAAACTGTTGAATTTGCATGATTTTGTTTAATGTAGCGATCATCTCCAAATTGAATGTAAATATTAATTGATAAATATAGATTTATAATAAATTTGTATGAATATTCCTTTAATAATGAAGCTACCATTGTATTATAGAAATATTTCCGTTTTTATATTTTTTCATTTTTGTGTCAACTATCGATAAATACTGTATTTCACAAAGATAATTTTCACAAATAAATAAAATTTATTTATTTATTTATTTATTATTATTAAACGGGCTGAGAGCCCTTAATAAAATATATATATATAAAATATAATATATTTTATTTATAGATAAATTTCCGTAAATTATTTTATTCAATTAAAATTTTTTTCAATCAATTTAATACTTTTGTAAAAGATAAAGGCATGCATTCATTTACCGAATCGAACGATATTTTATAATCTAAATTTGGTAATCTCATGAAAATCGTACAAATTTTAATTTTAAACATAATAATGGAAGTAACGTTAATTTTGAATCTTTTTTTAATTAAATACTTAATTAAGCATGAACTTAAAAACAATAAATAATCGTCTCTCACTATGTTATCAATGTTTTTTACTACTTCATACAATAAATTTATTAGTAATAGCAAAACTCTCTCTCTATAAACATTTTTTCCTCCAGTTTCTCCTAAAAATATTTCACCTTTTCATATTGATTATCTTTACACAAGTTTCCACTCCTAAAATTCTCCAACTAACCATTAAATTTATTGAAAAACCCTATTAATTATAGACACCTACACCCTTTTAACAAAGATTTCCATCCACAGTACCACGCGCGAACCGTCCGATTCATAACCTCGACCAGGCCGAATGAAAGACAAAGAGGGGGGAAACGCGAGCAGCACGACGAGCCCGGCGAAAGCCACAGAACTGCGGAATTATCGATGCCACGGCGCCGAGTGTCCATTAGAATCGCCCAGGAGAATTCGCATTATTAATCCCACGCGTCGTCGTCGTCGTCGTTGGCGCCCTCGTGTCTATTAAAACACCGCGCGATTAAATCACGACGGTATACGAAGCAACTGGCGCCCAGCCACATACGGCGGGTAATTCAAAATGCGCAACCGTCGTTTTTTTGAAAAAGTAAAACAGAGAATTGTTCGTGTGTACAGTTTTATTTCTTTCTTTAGTTTCGACAGCGGAAAAAGTTTTAGCGTACGGTAGTAGTAGTAGTAATTTTTCTTTTTTTTTCATAGAAGCGCTGACCATGACGTTTCGCGAGGAAATATTATGACAATTCGACGTCGATATATCCGCGCGTGTTTTTTTCGCTTCTAATCGCCGCATGAAATATAGTTCGAGGATAGAAGAGGGGGGGTGGTATTGTTGCGAATGACGCTGGAACAATCGCGCATTGGGAATATTTTTGAAGATATTTCTGGAAAAAAAAGTGCGCACGGGGGGTAGTTTTGAAATCGTGAAAAAAAAAATATGGTGGGATTTCAGTTGCTGCGGGCTGTCGTGGATGCATGATGTAACATATAGATATAATCGCTCGTATCGTCTATTGTTTTGAAAATCGAGCAAATAGACTATTATCATGGGGCTTGAATATAAATGTATGCTGTTTTTAATACAACTTTTGGTTCAAAACATAGCAATATGTATAGTTCTAGTATTAATTTGGAATTAAAATTTTGCTGTTATATTTTTTTACGAATCTCATTGTTAGTTTATTTTTCAAAAAAATTTTGTACATCTTTAACAAAGGTGAACAAATTGACCTTTTTTCATTTTGAATACATAGTTATACCTATATTACTTGATGTATGAAAACCAAAGAACTTCGTATACAATAAAATTGAATCATGATACCACGACGCTTACAACGACGGCTACCAATTACCAGATTGCACTAAAATTGGAAATTCTATTTCAGAAATATTTTATTAATTGTTACATATGTTTCATATTTTTTGTTTAACAAAACAATAATTTTCCAGAGTTTAAAAAAATAAATCTTTCTCAGGAAATTTAAAACTGCTATTGTTGCAACGTTACATTTTTTGTAAAATTTGAGTTTTTATATAGGAAGCCTCAATATAGTGAGCTAAATAAAAGAATCGTTCAAAACAAAACTTGTATATCTAAAAATAAGTATCATCATTTGAAATATCTCCGTATTAATGCCCTCTCATACCTTTATAAGTTAACGATATAATACCTACACGTAAAGATACTTAAACTATACACAATAGACATTAATTATTTCGCATTCCACCTACGAATCCAATTTTCTATGCTCCCTGCATTGTTCCCCCACCCAGCTATAATAATTGATAAATTAAAATGCCAAACGTTTGTGCTACACATTACATCCCATCACTCTCAACATACTTTCCCAAATTACAAAACAACCCCAATACTCACTAATCCAAATCACCTCTGTAAAGTACCTCATTCCCCACAATTTCCAACATACCACATTGGCCACAGAAACTTTGACAACTCTGCTTTTACATCTAAAAAAAGAAATCGACAGTTACACGCAGCAACCAACCAACCACACTCATCATTCTAATCGGTGTTACATCGCGCACCTGGTAACACAAAGGCATTCCTCACTGCACCCACATACATACAGAAATATATACACATATCCTCTCCCTCGCACGTTACAACGATACTGGCACGACAAACGTTGGAGGTGTGCGTCATTTCACCGCCATAAATCCACAAAGTAACCAATTCCGTCAAACTCACGCCGTTCGCGCAGTGGCCATTTGCATTCGCTGCAACCCCTGCCACCACGGCTAAACAACGGTAAATCATCAAAGGCTCGTTTATTACCAACAGCAGCCCTTTCACACACATACATAGAGAGAGAGAGAGAGATAGAGAGAAAGAGAGAAACGCATACGGACAGCTCAGAGTATCTCGCGTTTGCGGACGATCAAAGGCTAGAGAGAGAGAGAGAGAGAGAGAGAGAGAGAGAAAGCTGTTTGCGCGTGAGGTTTGACGAAGTAATGGACGTTCTCTGTCGCTAGAACCCTGGACTATGTTGACACCGGACAATGGCCTTCCCTCTTTCGTTGCAGAGCTGCTACTGCTGCTGCTACTGCTCACCTGACGCTATACTGCTGTATGATGCTACTGCTGACTTTCGCGGTTCAGAGGAGTCGGAGCAAATATGGTGAGAGGTGAGAGAGAGGGGGGACTGATGACGCCGGCTCCAGCGGCCTGGATAAACTTTAGGGAAGTAGTGCAGTGGACTACTTGCGGAAAGAGAGAGAGTGAGAGAGAGAGGAGATGTGGAAGGATCGATGCTGAGGCTCATTTGTAGAGAGAGAGAGAGAGAGAGACGATATACGCTGTTCAGCGATTCCTTCTCTCTCTCTCTCTTGATTTGTGTTCTCGATCGTGTATGTGTGTATTAAGGTGAAGGACTTTTTATCAGTTTGTGCTTGAATTTTGAAGTACAAGGGGAGAAGGGAGTAAAAAGGGTGGTTGGGAGTGGAATTGTTTTTTTTTCAAGGGGGTTGATGTTCGATCGAGGTTTTTATTACTTCCCTGTAAATAGTAAAGTGCAGGTTTATCGGCGCAGTTGAAGTTCGTAGTTGATTGCATGTTTGCCAAGATCGCTGTAATGTTAAAAAACATTGGTAGTTGGGAAGTGTATTACGATTTACAAGGGAGAAGGTTTAGAATTCAGAAAGATCGAAGTGCTTCCAGTGAGTAAACAATGCTTTGGAATTTACTTGTTCATACGAGATTTCTTATTATTCGTATACCTTAGAGGAATAATTCTGCTAATCTGAATAGAAAAATGAGTAGATTTTTCTTAACTAGAGATGATTCAACTTTTGCAAAATCGAAGTATACTGCGAGAAAACCTGAGATATTGATGATTACTATAATATAATTTAATTAAACTAAAACAAATTTTAAACAAAAACCGGATCGAACTATTAAAAAATTCTTATAAAAAATACTTCAGATCCCATACGATTTATAAATAAAAGAAATACACCACCTAAGCAGCAACAGACTATACTATTATAATCCCCCTTACAACGCCCACTCCACCACCTCTTTTGCAAATTAAACGCTCGATTTCGGCCGCTTAATCCCAGCCATCGATCGACCATCCACAATTCTTCTTTTTCTCTTCTCTCCTACATAGGCTCCTATATACTCTTTCATTTTTCCCTCTTGTGTGTAGCGCCGCGGTCACAAGGGAGGCTGAAGGACTTCACTCACGCGCGCTCGCTCTCTTTGCGTTGGTGCTCAACGGCAGGCTCTTTCTTTGATATATACCGCGTCGCGGGGAGCAGGGTAATTTCGGCTGTATATAGGGACACGCGTATATAGTCCCTGTTTGCTGAGCAACGTTAGAAGGGGGGGAGAAAGTATTAGCGAGTGATATTGAACGGTGGATGAGAGAATTTTGCAGTGTTCTGCGGGGTATAGTGATAAATAATTTCTGAGAAGGATATGGTGGGTTATGGATAATGAAAAGAAGAGAGAGTTTGAATTAGAATTATTGTCAAGTTGGTTAAAGTCGATAGTACTTAAATTGCAGGTTATACGATATAGTTATGCGTAATTAAGAGCTTTCAATCAAATCACGCGAAAGTCTTTTTTTTTAATCAATTTATCAATCAATACTTGTTTGTTAAAAGTATTTGAATTTCGACATACTTTACAAAAAGGACTTTTAATTACGTTGCTTTTTACTCCTGTACGCGTTTATGCGGGCTAAAAGTTCGTCAAAAATCACTTTTTTTTCGTTATTTTCAAAGGTTATTTGAAAATTAAATTTCTCTTCAATATTAATGAAATTTTAATGAATGTACACGAGTTATTCAATTTTTGCTTAAATATTATATAGTGTTAATATAAATTTTTTTTAATAAAACTTAATAATAATAAAAGTTTTATTTGTACATTTTATAAAGCATGCAATACATAAAATAAAGAAACAAGAGAGATAAAAAAGTACAAACTCAAAAAATATTATTATTATTTCAAATATCCGAGCACCCCCCTTCCACTAAACCCCATCCAGATTTCTTTTCAAAAAAGCCCCTCCCTTCTTCCAAAAAAATTCACCTCACCATAACAATTCCAATCGTCCACCCGTTTTTCCTCACCGTAACACCCCCAACCGTAAACATATATGCGTGTGGTATGTGTATATGTATATATTGGTCCACCTATTACCACGCTTTTTAAAGCCGTACCACGACGCCCGAGCTTCTTATCTTAATGGAGGGTCGAGCTTGCGGCCCAAGCCAATCGAACTTTATATGTTGAGCATTATCATAGCCTATCCTGAAGTGCTCGATTGCGGCCCACGACGCTGCGTGAAATATCGAATCTTAGCAGTTGAGACTCTTTGCAAATAAAAGTACGAGAGGGTTGACGGGATATCAAAGAAATACGTGGGTTATGGTGTTGTGAGGTGTGTGGAAAAAGGGTTGTTGTAGAATTTCGATTTGGTTAGAGAGAGTTAAATAGATTTGTCGCATGTATTAAGAATCAGAGGTTTTATTTGTTTATTCAATCGGAAGCTGCGATAAGATGAAATACAATAATGGTAAACACTAATATTAATGAATTTTAAATGTTAAAAAAGTATACTCATTTCAAATCAACAGCTTTAATTTTTATAATACGTTATTAATAAACTGTTAAATTGTATTTCTAACACAGCGTGTTTTTTTGATATTTCATTTTCTCGATAAAAAATAAACATATATTCGCGTGCAAAACAATTATCTTATTCGTTTTAAAAAAACGGGCTCGTAAAAATCGTACATAATAACATTTCAATAACAGCAATATTGCTTTTTCCATGACATTATACTTCATTTCGTTTTGAAAATATTTCTAAAAAAGTCAATTTTCGTTACATGTTTGTTGATTAAAAAAAGGGCATATACTTTTAATTAAAAATAAAAAAGAGAAAACGAAAAAAACAACTAGATTTCTAACGAACCTATTGTACAATTTGAAAAAATCTTTTTTCCACTTCAAACCCCAGACCATGAAGGATATATCTCGCACAAAAAAAAATATTTTTAATTAAACTCACCAAAATTAACACCGAGTATATATACACAGCCGAGTCAAACATTACATATGGTACCCACTCTTTAAAAAAAAAAAACAGCGTCAAAGACCCGCAGCGCAACAGTGCATCTTATACCAGCGTCAATCAAAGCTTGCCTCTTTCCCTCTCTCTCTCTCTCTATGCAACATCACAGACAATTCCCTCGCGACATGAGGCAGGGCATATATGCATCTTTATATATATACATACCCACATACCTGCGTACATGTAATATATGTGTGCAACGTTGCTCACCAGAGTTGTGCACGAGCGCAATCTCATTAAAAGTAAATCGAGGCGTCGACTGGTATACGTGCGCATTCTAATTATACGACGGCGGTGGCAAGTATGAGAGAGAGAGTGCGTCTTTGCAGGTACGGTAATGGATTATTTTGGATGCCGAGGAGGGGATGGGGCGTGAAAGTTGTCATTGGAGTGGTTTGATTTATGGATGTACAGGGTGAAGTAGAGGAAAATCGTATTTGAATAAACGAACAAGTCGATTCTGTATAAGGGATGTAATTTATTTATGATGATGAAAAACTTGAAATTACAATTTATAAGTTACAATTATTTATAAGTTTCGTTACGACGATGGTGTTAGAAGAACTCATATATATGGGGATATGCTTGGATTTAATTATTGAATAATTAACAATTATCGTTTTTAAGCAAAAAAATCCGATAATATTGATAAAATTACATCACTAAATTCAGAATTTTGATTAATTTTTAGCTCAAAAACGACATGATTAAATGAATATTTTCTTTTCTAAAAGAGCTAAAATTTTCCAAGTGTCTTCAAAACTGGTATCGCTTAAGGCTAAAATTTAAAAACTTTGTTAACAATTAATCTTGAATGAATATTCGATACATCATTTATTTTCTTTTTTGACTTTTTAGTCCTTTTTAAAGAATACCTGATGAATCATACATACATTAAGAAACATACATATAATAATTGTATCGATTTTAAGTCTTTAACGTTCAATGATTTTATGTAGAAATGATTTATGAAGATGTCTTTTAAACGAAATGATTTTAAGATTTATATTTACGCGTGAGCACAACAGAAAAGACGCCTTGTTAGCTGAGCGAAACGAAAAAGAAAGAAGAACCACAGTGAGTATTTCATAGAACTCGCGGAGCAACAAAAGGATATAACCTTTTCCTTTGGCTGCGCTTATTCAATGGAGCCTTTGCTCTCCCTTTCCACTCTCTCTCTCTCTCTCTCTGTCTCTCTCTCTCTCTGTCTCTCTGTCTCTGTCTTTCTCTCTGTCTCTCTCTTTCTTCCTCCTTCGTACCGGTAAAAATTTTCCCTTTTCGAGCCTCTCGGCGATTTCCCCGCGTCGTGGTGTCGGGGTGAACAAATCAAATTTGCATCGCGCGTTCGCAAGATCGAACTTTATTTTCTTTCTCCAAAGCGTGAGAGAGAGAGAGAGAGAGAGAGAAAGCAGCGAAAGCAGTGATGACGGACGTCGGAGACCAACGACTTCCGACTGTAGAATTTCCATTCGGAGAATTGATCGACACCTATTCTACCGGAACGTCTGCCTCTTTCTTATTTTCTTTCCCTCTTCCTTTTCGCCTCCGCTGTGGAGACGAAATTAAGTGGCAACTCCTTTAATGCTCTCCCGTGCTCTCTCTCCCTTTCTATGTATATAGGTGTATAGCTTTTACTTTCTTTCTCACTCCGCTTCCATGCTACGAGACTCACTTAGCTGGCGCGCGTAATGTCCCTCGGCTTTCAAGTCTTCTTTTTGGTTTCCGACATCCGGGGGAAAGGGACAGAGTTTTTAAATCCGAACTCGGAAATCGTTTCCTACGCTTGTTGTTTATTCTCAGAGCTTCTCTCTTTCCGACGGAACCGAAGATTCTCTTTCAACACACACCGAAATTCAAGTAATTTTTCCAGCATTCAAATAAGAATTGACATGAGAGAAATATATAATAATAATAATAATAATAATAATAATAGAGGAGAAAATATTCTCTGGTTTTGTTTAGTCTAATGTACGTAAAATTTGAAAGTCAAGGACTGCTTTCGTTGTGATATAAAACAAATTTGTGAGATTAAGCAAGTACGATAGCATGATGAACGTTCGCATAGACGTAGAGGCATACGAACGGCGGGTCGTAAACAAAGCTCGAAATTAATATTAGTCAGTTTCACGTAGACACGCTCGCGCGTCGCAACTCCTGTTTACCTGGCCAAATAGAACAAGAACAATTACGGCGCACGCAAGTTTGCGGCAAGATCGGAAACGGGAATAGAATCTTATTAGCTAATTCCGGCGGCGATGCGCGAGGGGCGCGCACAATGTACACCGCAACTCACATTATTTACTGGGAATGCGTGGAGGCGGTGGCAGCGGGGCGCGGGTACCCAGACTCGAGTTAGCTCTTATCATATGCGCAAACAGTGTCCCGGCCTTATTCACCGCCGTAATTAAAGACAATAATTTCCTCTCAGAGTGAAAATTATGGCCCAGTGGGGCAGGAGAATTTTCGGGCAGTGCCGCTTTGCCGAGTAAGGCGGAAAATTCGGGGATTGCACTCTGCGCGAAGCTTGGTCCGAATGCGTTGAAGACTGGAGTGAACTTTCGCCTGAAAGTTGTAATAATCGCTACGTGCTCTAGGAACGTACCCTCCGATACTTTTCCAATTGTGTCCCGACCTTTCGCTCATTTATTACCATCGCCACTGCGTAACGGAGTGCTACAAGGAAATTAGCGCCGTGCAGCCGGCCACGTTTAAAACGAAGCCCCGCACGGCGCCTAATCCGTCAGCCGGAGCTTCGTCTCGACCGCGTCCCGAGAGCGGCGACACGACAGCGGCGACACGACAGCGGCGGGCTTATTCAAGGATCGGCCGAGACACCTGCCATGCATCAAACGCGCTGCTGGGCTTGCCGGCGACTCTAAAGCCGCGCACCCGCCGGATGATTCCAGGCGAGCGTGGCCCGCCCTAATGAGATTTCGAGGTGCGGCTGCACGTTATTTATAGTTTCGAGGGGGGCCAGATGAGCGACCTCCCGGCTTTCTTTGGCAACACTAGCACGTTTGCTACAGCCACTTATATTTACAGAATAACATTGTCTTTCTCTCTCGCATCTCGCGACTTGTGTATGCTAGAATTATTCGATTTAGTCAGCCCTTCCGTGGGCACACAGCGCGCGCGTGTATGCAGACTCGAGGCGGCAGATGCAGGTCAACCGGTGTCCCACTATCGGCCTCGGTGCACACACAGTCGCTCTGTGTTCCGGCCACCCCGCGCGCGTGTGGTCGAGATGTCGGTATACATTTGCACGCGCCGTGTGTATATGCGGCCGGTGGCTATCTGCCCATCTGCTATAGCTGCCTCCTTCTCCTCTCTGATTTACCGCGCGTGTGGCGTCGTCGATTCCGTCTTGTCTGTCAGTCTGCCCCTGCTGCATATATATATGCAGGCAGATCTTCTTCTTGATGATGTTGTTGTTGATGTAAATGCGAGAGGATTTGCGATCTCAAATATAAAAAATTTTTATTTTTATACTTGCTATTTCTATATTTGCTAGCCATAAAACAAAGGCTGCATCTCCGGGAGGCTTAGAATCATAAAGCGATTCACTGTTAGGCAGCGTCACGGCTTTTCGGTGCACATATGTTAAGCTATAAAAACAATAAACTAAACTTATAGACATTTCAAAGTATTCGAGAGAGATTTCAACACTTATAATAAATTTTGCTAGATAAAATTTAATTCAAACTATTAATGGTAATAGTCATTGAAGTGGATGAAGATAAGCTAAAAACGCCCTGTTGAAATATTCTCGTCAACATTTTTCATTTCATTAGGGTGCATATATGAACGCAAAAAAGTTTTTTAAGCATTTTCGCCATTGCTTATATTTGTTTATAATACATTTTATTTACCAATACACGTAACGCTTATCGATATTTCCAATACGTGTAACATGTCACCCATTCGGTGTACAAGTTTCTAGCGTTTTCATACTATCGTGAATGTGACACCACAATATTTTTCACAAGCCAAGCGTATTCGCACGCAGATATGAAATCTCCATTTGATTGAGTCGCACCCCGATGCTCCAGCGCTCACTCGTATATCTATATATATATATATATATACACACACGGGTGTATAAACGTGCGTACAGCTCATATAGGCAGACGCGATGCGCGTGTGCGTTTACACAATATATATAGTCGCTGCGTTTATACGCGACTGGTCGCACGTGATAAAGCCGTTCCTGTGCGGCCTTCTATTACGGTGTTAACGAAAAAATTCATGCAATTTAAAAGTGGATGCGTGCCTTCCTTTTTTTCCCTTTCAATGCACGAGAGGATCAGAGAGATTTTTGCCGATGAATCGATCTAGTTACTTTAACAAGCGAATACCGAATTATAAAGCGTGTCGCCACGTGCAAAGCGACCTCAAACGCGAGATGGAACTTGCCAATGGCACTTTTAATAGATCGAACTATTCATTGTTTGATCTTAATATTAAGCCCCCTATAAATAAATCGACACTTATTAGCTTCCCTAATGTAATCTATATCAGTTGTTACATACGAGAAGAAGGCGAGTGAATGAAAAGAATAAGTCGCGTAAAAACTATTACGACAACCGGGACTCGAACACATGAACCCGCGGATTCTAATTCGATACTCTACCAACTGAGCTAATGTCGCGAGGCTTGCTCGAAGCCCTCACGCGCATCTTCTTCTTATCGTTATGCTGACGACCTAGTATCAAGGAGTCGTGTCAGATTTCTCCTCCGAAAGGAACTCTACTCGCCTTTGGCTTTCGCTGAGAACGCATACTCGCCCAACGGCATAAAAAATCTCCTGCCTCCTCGCTCACTGCAGAAAGTTCTGCTAAAAGCATAAAGAGGTGGCATATCTCCACAGGAAAACAGGGCTCCTAAGTCTCCGTCTCAATCGGAGAATCTTGCACTGCGCGGAGAACGTTTTCTCCTTTGATTAAATTTGATTTTTTTTTTTGGTTCAATTACTTTCGAATCCCGCTTGAATTTTATTCAATTTTCTCGATCACGTTCTACCGTTAATTTAGATATTTTATTTAAATTCAATTAATTGTGTTTTGTTTATCAACTTATTTAAAACCTTTTTTTATTATGAATTCACTCCGTATTGCTCTCCGACTGCTGAGCTCATATCAATATTTTATCCTTCGAAGTTTATTTTGACCATCTGGACGTCCCCGTTTGAGGAAGCAGGTAAAACATATCGATGACACATTTTTTTTAGTCGATGTTATTTCGTACAGCAGGCAAAAACATCTCCATAATAGAATAAAATATGAAGAGGACGATAATAATATTCTTAAACGTAACTCGTAGTATGAATCTTGCTCTCTAAATTCTCTCTCGAAGCCACTACAAAAGAGCGAGAAAAGCCGGGCTAGCACTCGGAACAAGCTCGCAAACAGAGGCGAGAAATTAATTTGCAACGACGACCGCAGCTCCTAATCCACTCGCGGAATCCCTCTGCACCTTCGGAATCGTCCTAACCCTCCTTCCCCCTCTTCTCGAGCGCTGCGTTATATCGACCGGAATATGATTTACTCGGGCAAAGCTGCTCGGGGCGTGATTTACACCGCACCATCTGCTGTGCGGCGCAGCTCGGCCGGCCCGGACGTTATCGTCAAAGACGTGTATTACACACAACTTGGCCGCTTGTGCGCGCGCATGCGCGATATCGCGGAAAATTAATAGCGCGCATAGGCTCCGGGAGAGTTAATGCGCACGAATGCCCGGTATAGAGAGGAAATGCGCACGAGATGAGGCATAGTCCTACTCGCGAACAAACATTCTTTCGAAAACTGAAACGCCGAATTGAAGCGCATTATGCAGTTGACCTTTTACACATAGATCTAGGGATTTTTTTTCTCGATTGTGTCTGATGTAATGTTGGAGCGTGCGTTGGAAAGAGTTAATCTGGCGAAAAATTTCCGCTGACGGGACAATGAGGGAAGTTATAGTGCGTGCTTTGATAAACCGGTTATTTAATTTGTTATGAGCTGCTCACGTGGATTTGCTTTATTTGGTCAGATTCGTGTGAACAGAATCTCATGATCGCTGTTGTTTTATGGTGGAAGTTTACTTTCTGAATAATAAACACTGCATAAATTCATATTTTTCCTTGTCGTGTCAGTCTGTGTACATTTTTGTGGCAACGGCTGTTATTCCTCTCTGTAATCTCACAATAAAAGCAGAAAAATAAAAGGACTAAGCACTCTTGACTGTAATAAATTTACCATTCGAGTGACTTTTCTTTTCGGGCACAGCAAAAACCACAGCAAGGAAGAACTAACTCTCCGAAAAAGGCAAATCGTAAAAACACGTCTCATAAAACGAAAACGCGAAAAGAAATCGAGAAGAGCAACAAGCCGGAAGTCGGCGAGTCAATTTGTCTGCAGTTCCGTTTAATTAGACACATTCCTGGTTCTCTTAATTCGGCAACGTCGACGACAAGGGAATAGGTTTTCTCGTAACGCCCTGCTCTTTTCCCGGTTCCTTTATAAGTCGCCGGAATGCTTGCGTGTACACAAAAGACATTTTGTTTAGGTTAAGAGCCGGAGTCTTTATTTATTTTCCCCAAATGTAATAAATTCAAAGCCCGCAAACACTAAAAACGCACCATTACAGTCGGACATCCTATTGGAATTTTTTACTATTGTGATTTTGAATAAAATTATTTTCAAGAATATTATATATGCCCTAAGTATTCCACAAATTATAATAAATGTATTTATGCATTTTGCACGGTACTATATGTCGCATCTTAGTGGGAGATGTTAAGAACTACAAGGCAATTCTTTAGGATAATGAGTTATCAATATGCACATAAATCTATAATATAATTATATACTAAATATTCAAAATTTTCTATAAATATAGGGTTCCATTATTTACTTCAATTCCATGAACTATATTCATTAGTATATACGTTTTAATAAAGTGATTATAAGCCAAAACCTCAAAGAGAATTAAGATATTAAGTAATTTTTAATAAAGGCATTCTTTATGGAGAATTCTCAGAAGTTCAGAGTGAATTTTTAAAACCGTAATTTAATTACAGGAGTACTAGGCCACAAGCATTTCTAGTTTTCAGGCTTTCTGGCTGTCTCGAGGTATTTAATAAGAATACCTCAACAAAGAAAGCACTAAAGTGTACATCATCATTTAACGAGAGGTTGCTAACTGAAATGAGTCAAGTGCAGTGAATACACTAAAAATGATTATTTTCGAAAAATTCACTATACCATTATGTTTTTCGGTTGAAAATTTCTTTAACCGTGTGTTTCTAAATTGTCTTCAGATAATTCCTGGAAGTCAATTGGTATATGCATTATCTTGCACTAAAATATTTCATTTTCAAATACTTCTATTTTAAAGCACATCTATTGAGTTATCGCGTCTAGCGCATAATCTGTCAAAACATCCATCAGATACGTTGGAGAAATCTTGATACAAAGATCCATCCAGTAGAAGCATACCGATTTAAGCTCTTAAACGAAAAAAGAAGAAGAAGCTCCTCCAGCCTATCGTTAAAATAGACCTCGTACGAAAGGCCTTGGCGTGATTATGCACGACAATGGGCTCGGCAAGCTTTTATTCGCCAAGGCGTCTCATTTAATTTCTAATGGCCCTCGAATGTGTATGCGGAGTGCAAAAGGGAAAAAGAGAGCGAAGAAAGAAAAAAAACAAGAGGAAGCGGGGCGCACGAGGGACAGTGAGCGTGTGAGCCCCATTCAAATGTGTCGAGTTTACGGATCATAATATTTCACGCCCCGAGAGGCCTCGAGCCTCCTTCTTATATTCCTAGCCGGCGTCGTCATGCTCCTCCCCCCTTATCCTCCTCTCTTTTCGTCTGCTTTTGCGCTTTAAGGGCATGTAAAAATAATCTTTTCGCGAACAACATTACGAGTAGCGGAGTATTTTGCTTATTGACATTGAGATGTTTTCTGTGATTCACAAATTATTGCGGTTTAAAAGTTAAAACCCGATTTTATACTTTTTTCAAATATTATCAACATGAAGTTTCTAGTCAATTTATCAAAATGGTATTGCTATATTTATATACAAATTTTCATTATTAAATGAAAAGTTGATGGATATAATTTCTTGTTTAAAAGTGGTTTTTTCTTTTTTTTTTGACCGAATGTAGATTTTTCTGATAACAAGTACTCAAGTTTTTTTTCTACTATAAAGTCGGATTAATTCGAATATCAGTAAACACAACAACCATGCCAATATTCTAGTATTATATATATAGTTACAATTATCGATAATAGTATATTATTATGTATTTAGGTCGTGGAGTGGGCGTTTTTAGATCGAGCGTGGAGCTGCATATATACACGAGGTCAAAAAGTCTACTAGCCCTAGGTGCAGACCATATTTTTTGACACACGTATTAATTTTCGGTCTTTTTGAATCTAAAAACGAACCTAAATTGATTTTCTTTTGTAATTATATTAAAATTAAGATTGAATAAATAAAAATTAACCCAAATTTAGTGTTCTTCTTAAAATTGTGAAATCACAACGTTATGTTTAATTTTTGCAGTTTTACGCAGTTTTAGGGCAGCAGGCAAATTATATTTTTTTTTTAACGGAGTGTGCGAAACTGGCCTTTTCGTGCTTGTTTTGCATGCGCGAAGTAGCTGTTTCACGCACGGCGTGCGCGAAGTAAGCGCATGCGCAGATCAATTTACTTCGCGCACGCCGTGTGCGAAACAGCTAATTCGCGCACGTAAAACAAGCAAAAAGGCAAGTTTCACACACTGCGTTAAAAAAAATAGAGTTCGATACACGTGTACGAAAAGTGTAATCATTGCACGGGTGATTTTGTCGCTTTCGCTTTGCTCGGGCGACAAACTACACCTGTGCGAGAATCAAACACATCGCACACTTGTATCGAAATGTACTATTTCCGTTGGTCAAATGAAGAAATCGTGAAAATTATGCATGTGTTACAATATAGTACATTTCGATACGGGTGTGGAAGGTGATTTTTACCTCATGTGACATTTTTCGCACGAGCGAAGCGAGTATCAGTATCAGTATCGAACCGTATTTTATACCACGAGAGCCTAAAACTTAATCCAAATGTGTGATTTTTAGGTTAGAGTGGTATAAACTACTTTAAATAAATAAAATACTTTTGACAAATATAAATAATGGTTTGATGCACTACAGATTTTAGTTTATTTTCTTTTTTTTTATGTTATTTAACCTCGTTCTGTTTTTGCTACCTTGCGGTCATCCTAATCGATGACGGAGGTCTTTGGTGTGTTGGTAAACAAAGCACATGTGTGAAACAGGCTTGATGAATAATTAATCCCAGTCTTACCGATCGAACCACCGCTACAGACCTTGTAGGAAATTATATTCGCCACAATAGAATAGGTAAATATAGAATATATATAAATGTAAATATGTGAGGCGTTATAGAGGGGAGGATTAGCGAGATGATATCGAAACCGCAAATTCTCACTTATTGCGAAAGTGTACACGAAGCGGATTAGTCATAAGCTCCAAGTCTTCCTCACATGAAGCAATTGACAATCTCGAAAAGGGTAAGTAGTAATATAATAACCGAAATTGTCTTATATTCACATACATATATATTTTAAAATAAATAAAATTATTATAACCTCTACCTAATAGGTTGGATGAATCTCTCGAGCGAAACCCGCAGTGGAATCGGTCTTTCGGTATTCATGCGCTCAGCGCAATCATCATTGTACTTAGTCGATTCGACCCACCGATCAGGTGCATACAGAAGCTTCAGCCACCAACCCCGGGCACCAGGTTCGCTCTTCGCCGCCGAAAAAATTCGGAAAACATTTTTGTGACCTGAACCCTAAGCGATGTTTGTTTTGGGAAGCAAGCACCTTGCTGCCTGAGCCAAACACCGCTCTAATTCATGAAAATAACAAGATTTGTACCTAGAGAATATATTTGCAGTACCTTTTTTGCATATTGCAATGCTAATCTGAACATCAGACTAGCGAGATAATAAATATGGTGGAATTAAAGGAGTTTGCGCCTAATAAGGAAACAGTTCGTCAGCTCACACCTGAGCCTTCTCTGCGCAGCCCTTAGAACAAATAACACATACTTACGCCGCTGCGCACCATTAGAGCTCCCTACACGTGATCCCAGGCCACAAAGCGTAATTAAACGACACCCGCCTTTTACGATCGGCAGGCCGTCTCATGTACCCCCCCCCCCCCGCCCCCCGCCCCGCCGAATCGTTCGCGAGCCGCTGCTATACCCCACCGCCTGGAATTTATCGCGCGTGCAATGACGAGCTCTGCTCACCCTCTGCCTACTCCCCGATGGCATCCTGCGATAATTGACGCGCACGCTTGTCCGCGAAACGTCTTTATTTGCTTACGAATAGGGCGTGGGCGCAGGCCGCGTGACGAATTTCGCGATTCGTTAATCTCCTTTGTCGCATGCCTCGACGAGGGGACACTTTTGGCTCAGTCCCGCCGATAATACACAGGGTGGGGCGCGCGTTTGCACAAGGAATGGGGGTATTACGCTTCCCGCTTATACTGTCACGCAGTGCTGCTGTGCGCTCATGTTATGCGTTATTGCAATTTTAATTTAAAATCCGACCCGAAGCGAGGGGAACAATGGGCGCGAGAGGGAGTTGATCGAGAGCTCATGCTACGGGATAATGTTTGATTTCTTGGCGAATATCAACGAATTAGTGGAATACCATGATATCTAATGCTTATCAAATTTAAATGCAAAAAATAGATTTTTTTTCCTATAAACCTATCACAGAACATTTTTCATGGCTTTGCGTCGAAAAGCGCTTCATCACAAATAAAACGTAAAAGTACATAAAAACCAAACTCCATCAGCTACGGCGCATATATATTCGATTCATAGCGCGCGACTTTTATACGTCAGTTATAAAACTGGCGAATATTGAAAACATAAATTATCCGGAATGCGCGCGTTATAAATGCGTAATATAAGCTCTAAATTAATAGAATGGCCCGAAAACTAATAATCTGGGGGGAGAGTGAAGAAGGCGCGCACATTAAACTTCTACAAGTATCCGCATCGAGGGCAGCGGCGTCGCGTACCTCGTCCCTCGTAAAGCAGCAGCTCGTAATCGCGTAAATTTTTACGGTGCGACGCATTTACAAAGTTAAACAATATTTCGCGCGAGGCAAAACCGAGGCGATGAAAAGTGCGAGCTCTGAAATAATTTCGCTCCACTGACACGAAGTGCGCTCGCGTGCTTTTACTTTGTACACACAAAAGTAAAAGCGGGCCGGTAAGAGAAAAGTTG
Source organism: Torymus tubicola (assembly GCA_035583055.1). Taxonomy (NCBI): domain Eukaryota; kingdom Metazoa; phylum Arthropoda; class Insecta; order Hymenoptera; family Torymidae; genus Torymus; species Torymus tubicola. Next base: position 23,940 of record JAWWEQ010018923.1, read on the forward strand.
GGGCTGAAAAAGCTCTCGCGACGACGGCGACGGACAAAGACGGCGAGAAGTTCCAGGACGGCCGGCTCTAAGTGTGGCGGGGACAACGAAGACAGAGGAGACGAGCGACGGCTAACTTTTTGATAGAATTAACAGTTGAAAGTCAGTTAAAAGTAACGACGCGCACCTTCTCGACTGTACAGCGACGCACGTCGAGCGCCGATTGTCAATTTCTTTCTTCGCCTCGACCATTTTTCTTACTTACTTTCTTCAGTAGTCACTCGATTTTTTGTCTAATTGCTTTATTTCGTCTTTTGTCTTATTTTTTTAACAAAAGTTCTGAAATCAAAGTTTTTGGAAATTGATTACTTTTGAAATTGAACGTTAGTTAACAAAGGGATATTTCATTCGTAATCTACCTTCGACAATCGGCAATCGGCTAACTGAACAAACTGAGATCGGCGCAGTGCTCGTCATTGAAATTCAGACTTGAACTTTTGAGGATCGACTGATTTATCCGCGCGCGCTACTTCTAGGCAAGCTCTACACGCCGCTGCAGCCTATACCAAGCTCTCTTATTCTAGCGCAGGCCAAGCGCGGTCCAGTCACTTTTTCAACTTTCCCGGAAAGAAAGAGGGATTGCTGTCTAATTTCATTGCATCGACCAAAGTGTTCTAGTTTCACTCTTTTCTGTTCCACAAGTTTCGCCGATTCTTCGATTCGCCCCTATGTACATCTACTCTGCTCTCTCCTGCATATATATATAGATGCACAGTGTCGCATTGTCCCTCTGCTCGAGCTCTGCCTTTTTGCAAGGGAAATCCGCTTTGCAATTAGCGATCTCTGCAGTGCAGCGTAACTTTTTTCTAGGTCTCCCCCGAGAGCAAAGGAGGGGGAGCCAGAGAGCAGGGAGTGCAATTGGTACGTCGAATGTCATTGATTGAAGGGAGCTCCGGTACGCTCGCCACTGTGTATGCAAGAGTCGCGACAATGCGAGAACCAAGCTTGTGAGTATATGCCAGGGGTATTGGTTTGTTATGGAAAGTTGTTAGTTCGAATTTCGCCTTTTCAGTTGTATGTTCATAATTAGTTGTTATTGCTATACTCTTTGCAAACAACTAACAGATAATAAAGGTTGACTGAAAAATACCTTTAGCTTTCATATACGATTGAGTCGAATTTGCCTCAGAATTAAATTATTCAAATTGGACTCAGACAAACGTATTAGATTCATTGGACTTAGAGTGCATTCGAAGAGAACATATCCTCTTGATAAACTTTTACTCATTATCCTAACCGAATTTCTGTCTCGTTTTCGCGTAAAACAATTTAGCTTCGTTCAATTATACAAACACCGTTGCTCAACAGAATCTCTTTACCTTTCAGGCCGTGGTAACCGATTCGAAGCTCGCCTCACTACTCAACGCACGGTAAATACATTAATGTCGACTTCTCATTAATGCCTCGGCGTTTGCTGCTGCAGCCCCAACGAAAATATCACTTTGCGCCTTTCCGCCCACTGGCAGCGAGTACACGTGTGCCTCACGCGATGATTATGCATTCGAAAAATACGCGTTATCAACGCAGGAGTGACATTTGTTGATTGGAAATTTCCTCGCGACGATTATTTTTTCCCCCGCCCACACTGCACCCGCTCAGCGTGTGTAATTTTGCGAAAAATGAATATTCATGAGAACAGACTTTTTTGCGCGCTGTCCCTCACTCTCTCTTTCTTTCTCTTTCCGCTTTAATATTTGAAAACATTGTAATAGAAATTGGACGCTGTTTCGGGGAATATTGATTTCTGTTTTTGCATTCATAATTATACAACAGGCTGAGCGTGCGTGGTAATGAAACCGACATTGATGCGCCCCGTCGGTCTTGAATAAATCAACGAAAATATCCATGATTGATTACCGAAAAACAAATTTAATACAAACAATATTATGCGGATAAGATTACACCTTTAAATCCCGACGTTAATCAGTTAGGGACTTCTGTTTGAAAATTATTTAAAATAGGATCATGATGTATATCTCTATAACTATCATTATAGTATACCATTACAGTTCCGTTCACTCTATCACACATACTCACGTACTTGTAAACGGAACAATAGAAAAAATCTCCTCAAAAGGCCGTTAATTTACCTGCAACAAAAAAAAAGAGACACGAGCATTAATATTTCAACGTTCGACATCATTTCCAAAGTCACGATCAATAAATTATCGTGTGCGCCACTCATAATACAGGGGAAAAAGGCAAAAAGGAGAAAATGTATCTCGTGGATAAAGCCGGAAGAAACGAAGGGATTTTTTTTCAGCGTGTCGCGCAATTAATCACCGCATGATTTTTCCGCTACCATCAATAACGCGCACGGACCTCCACTCAAAAATACATCGTCTCCGGGCGCGCGCGCGTATCTTTTTAATTTCTTCGGCATATACTTTCAATCGTCTTTATCGGGGCGCGCGACGCAATGAGCGATGAGGTCGGTGATTGATATGCACTCAGTTATCTCCCTTCCTTCTATGAAGATAACGACTACGTCAGGGCCTCTCGGGTAAGACTGACTCTGCCTGTCTGTCTCTCTCCTTCTCTCTCAGAGAAGGTCCTCCGGATAGCTCGAAGCTGCCACTCCCTGACCGCGTGGTCATTTGTCTGGATCACCAGCCACCGCTGCTCCTCGGCTTTCCGCTCGAACTCCCTTCCCCCTCTCACTCTCGCACTCCCGCTCACACGTACAGGAGATCTCTTCCTTCGGGGCTGTGCTGTCACTCCTTGAGTTTCGCTGCCTCCTCTCCGTCTCGCCCGCTTTCCCGTCTCTCTCTCTCTCTCTCTTCTGCTCTCATGTAAATGTCGCTCCGCGTGACTTTGGACGAGCAGGCGCCGAGGGACTTGGCGCGCTTTGTTAGTCGACCGTGTCCGGTAGCCGGACGCGCAGTCGTGTGTATAGATGTGAAGTCGAATTCAGCCGTGCAGTAGGAGGGGACTGGCACAGTCAGCTGAATGTTTTTGACGGTCCTACCCAGGCCGACCAAGAAACTATAGACGTTTATATAAACTTGTTGGATTTTCGCGGTGAATATCGTTGGCGTTGTCGGTCAGTAAAGTCATCTTTTCCACTTATATTTTCACATGGTTGTTCCTTCCCATCTATGTACTTTCAACAGCTTAACCACTGATTTTTTTATTATATCCCGTGTGTTCGAGTCCCGGTTGTTACATATTTTTTACATGAATTATTCATTTCATTCACTCCGCCCATGTAACAAGCGTATAAAGTCTAATGAACTTTCGTTTATTACTCGTTTAAATTTTTGTATTCTATACTCTAAATTGTGTATACGAATCTCGATCACTAAAGTATTTGTTTATATTAATAAATTAGATTGAAAATATTTTTTCCTTGTTACAATAATATTATGATAATATTAGGAATACAATTGTAAATGTTAAAGTACTTTTATAATATTATTAATAAATGAAATTGTATTTATCTCCGGTGTATTTCATAATAAGTTAATGAAGCGATAAATAAACGGTCAGCGCGATATAGTTGACATGGCAATGATAGTTTACTGATAAATTATTCAATGCATAAAATTATTTAAAAATATTGTGCAGCTATCAGTTTCTATAGGTTATATATATAAAACGGACAGTAACAACGGAATGAGTTCTACAAAGCACTATACAGTATTCAATCTTGACATTGGTAGAATCCAGTCATACACAGAAAGAAATACCTTATGAAAAATTAGTAGAGTCTCTGTTAATGCTGGTACAAACTCATACTCGTTGAGTAATTTAGTATACTTTTACTAATTAATAGCATAGTAACGTATGTAACAAATGCTTACTTTCTTTTTTTACTTTCTTTTCGACTTTTTCTCCGAAAACCTCGAGTGTCGATGCAACTTGCGAGCTTCGGAGAAGTTCGTGTCGTCACAGTTCTGTCGATGGCCCGCACCCTCAACCAGCTTGTGACTATTTTTTAGACCATCTGCTGATTGTTTACCGCCGCCGTGCGATAACCAATCAACAGGCTGGAAGAGTTCGCCACCATCCCTCACCAAGGTATTCTGTTGTGGTCCAATTTTTCGGAGTACACTCGCCACCCGCGCTCCGCGACAGGCGAACCTCGTGGCTTAGATGCCGTACCAGGCTCTCTCCCTTGGCTTCGCCGCTACTCGGCAAAAGAAGTTCCCCTTCCTCTCGCTCAGAGCGGACTACGTCTGTTCAGGGCATATTGGGTCGACTCTTCATGCTTTTGGAGTCGAAGGGCAAAGGACGAGGAATCATCTCCACACAAGACTCACGCACACCTTTTAACATTTATTTCATTCTCCTTTTTTTTTCCTTAACTGTTTTTTACGCGCTTTATTAATTTTTGCCATACACACGAGAATTTTATTTTAAAATTATGCTTTACTATTGATATTATTTATTGTATTTAAAATTAAATTAATCGTTGCTATTCATCTCTCTAAGCCTTAAACTCCCTCATGCTCTCCGTCGACTCTGAGCTTCGTCAATATTTCTATTAAAAATAATTAGAAAACGTTATAAATTTTATTTTAATTATAGGATTAATATTTAGTAGATAATATAGTAAAAAATTTTAAATCTAAATTTTAACAGAATAGAAAATAATTTTTACCATAGTTCTGTTAAAAATTAATAGAATCGGGCTAATTTTTAGTCGAAGCTATACTAAAAATTTAATAGAGAGTATAGTAATTTGAATGGCACAAGTATCGTCGGTAAAGCAGTATGTAGCATATGTTATATACAGGTCGAAACTTTACTCATAACTGTGGCAGTGGCCGAGTGGATAAGAGCGTAGCTTCGTAATCAAAGGGTTGAGGGTTCGAATCTACCTCTCGGCGCTTTATTTCTCATAAGTGTTAGCCTCTCATAAAAATTACTATATTTTCTTGTAAAATTTGATAGAATGCGAGTTTGTTCCACTTTTCTATACAACTCTACCAATTTTTAATGGATACTATTCTATTAACTTTTCATAAGGTATTTCTTTTCGTGTACAAGACCGGTTTAACAACGTAACCGTTGATAATAACTCAAGTAAAATAAAGTTAAAATTAGAGATTTTGAAACCTAAAGAAATGAGATATAACGCAACGTTTAAATTCTGAAATTTCCTGCAATAAAACCTGTCTTCCTCCTAAAAAGCACTTTCCAATCTAAACTTTGAAGAGGAACACCCGTATAATTTGATCCCGGGGATAATGTCGCTTAGATCTTCCAACCTTACTCTAGAGAGAACGAGAGGGGAGGGGGAGTCCGCATCCAGTGCGCTCGGTCGGCCGTAAATTACCAAAGTGCGCTTAATCAGTGCTCGCCACTTAATTGCTTTGCTAATTCATCTTCTTGCGCCCGCGCGCGCAGGTATTTGCCGTTGCACTTGTCATCGAAAAGGCCTCGCTATTCCCTCGTGGCTGGCTGGCTATCGGATTCACCTAGTCGAAGGGATGCAATTTCCTCCGCGGACTCGAAATGCGTCGTGAACTTTGAGCTGGATAGAGAAGACGAAGGTCGCTCACAATCTGCGCGCTAGTTGGTCGTGGATGACTTTCGACTTGGCTCGCGTGTCAAAAATTTCACACGATCTTCGATTTATTTCTTCGACATTTTATTTTGCAAGAATTGGCAAAACGTACCATCGAGTAGATCTCCGTCTGCATCTGCATGCGTATTCAACCACGCAGTCCTATATGAAGCAACTACTTGGCGGTTACATGTAAAGTCCAGCAGGCGATCGCGAGAAATCATGGGCAGACTGGGAAAAGACCTCACCCTCGTGTCTCGAGTGCATCGACAAACTCGATCCTCATACAGTCCTGAGCCGCAGACAGCGCGAGCGGGGACTGAAAGTCGATTTGCGTCGAGCGAGATATCCTGCGCGCACGAGCACGAGGGGGAATACGATTTCAGGGAGATGCCCCGGCAGTCGGCATTCAAATAAACGAGAGGAGTGAGCCGGTCCAGTTTCTGCGAGTCCCTACGCTGCGGCTCGCGGAACACTTCCGACGCGCCGTAAATTCGTACTTTTTCGCATACGGTCGGCTCGAGTACGGAGGCGGAGAATCGTGTTTTCTTTTGCCGCTGCTCTTCCTGCGTGTTTACACGGGCGAATTAAGTCATGCCCCTCCGCGCCCTACAGGACACGCACACAAACAGGGGGTTACGCTACGCGAAGCATCAAACGATCGTGTCGCACGGCTGTGTATGAGCGCTGACATGGCAAGGACTTTTGATGAATTTTCCGTGCACCCTCTCGCTTTGTGTCTTGTCATTGCGCCGATCATAAATTACGCGCTCTAACGATGTGTCTTTTTTCGAACGCGCGTGCACCCGACCTTTTTCCCGAGTGTATGCTTCAAGTTTCGCCAGGGCTTCATCCGCTCGGAAGTCGCATGGAAATTTTTATTTATGATGCGTCGCAGTGCCGTGGGTTTCTTTTTGAACGCGCCGTTTCCGCTGGTGAATGTGCACGCGCCCGGCGTCCGGGATCATTAGTTTCAGACGCGTTTTGCGGTTTAGTTTGAGTTAGATGGTGTTCCCGTGCACGTACGTTAGAGATTGAATGAATTGCTGATACGCGTAAATGTTGGAAATGAAAAGAACATGCCGTTTAGAAAACGCTGCTACGTTTTTATATATATAGACAACCCTTTTTTCATTGACTACAGATGTTTTACAATATTTATTTGCAACCAGTCGTCAAATAAAAAAGAAAAAACATATTTCTGATTGTGTACTTTTGCTCTTTACTTATTAATCTTTTTCTTTTCTGAAAAATAATTGATTTAAAATGTGAAAAATGAAAGTTTGAACGTACATTTGATGTGTTAAACTCGAGTACTTGAACTAGAACAAGAATTGTTCAGTATTCGTTGACGAGAATCGGGTTGATCAATACCTCGCGACAGACGTCCGAAAATAAAAGCAACATTCGTTATTTACTCGTTGTATGAGACATAGTGTTGCCTCGCAAGTACACCATGACACACTGGCACAGAAGCCCGCGGAAAATATAGTAAAATCCGTCTAAGGCGACGGGGCGATAAATTCTCGCTCCTCCCGCTCGCTCGTGTAAAAAGTTAATTGACAAACAAAAGGAAGGGTTAGAGAACGGGAGAGGCGCGCTTATCGATTGTCTCGCTCGATATTGTAATTCGTTTTTTGAGCGCTCGCGCACGGCCGGCCCTTCATCTCGTGAAATTTAATAATGCCTCTCGGTCCGTAAATTAATGGCGAGAGCAATATTGCTCTATTTATTGTCTGCGCGCGCCCGATGAATGCGCGTGGAATACGATAGCGCCCTTTGCATGACGCGAGGTGTGCGAGCGGCCAATGCGTTTTCGTGATTATCGGACCGCGGGATAAATGGAAAAGTCTGAGCACCACCGTCGCCTTTGCCAGGGGATTTACGCTGGGTCGTTTCTTTTCGTTGCGGTTCTCCGTTGCAGCTCTCGTCTCCGCGCGAAATTTTATAACTGTTGAGCTGCTTTTCGTGTTTTCACTCCAACTTTAATTTCCACATGTCAGTGTGGCAAAGATAAATTGAAAACGGAATAAATTCCCTGTGTATTGAATTTATAAGACATATTCAACCTGTGACAGTTTTTCTGCATATACACGGAAAAAAATAGTATAATAAATACTAAAATAATCTATAAAAAAAAAATGACTATATTGTGTAGGAAAAGTGTGACATATCAGCCGAATAATAATTTTTATTATGTAACATAGTAAAATTTATACAT
>JAWWEQ010018944.1:0-31675 GCA_035583055.1 Torymus tubicola
GCAATTCAAAATTTACTCTAATACTATGAAAGCAAATCATATAAAAAAGAATAAAAAATCTTTAATATATTGGATATACGAAAAAAATTTTAATCACTACAAGACAAATTTAATACTGATTATGAAAAATGCTTGATAGTGAAAAGGAAGTAATAAATATTTAGTAAAGAATAAAGTTATAAAAATGAAACTTACTACATAAGAGTTATCGCGACTAGAGGTACATTCAGCTTGTTATACAGCTTCTAATCTTGCAGATGATTTTATCATATTTGATGATAATTAGTCCTTCTGAATAACTTCATGATGAAGCCTCTTCCAGTAGCTATCTGAATCTAATAATAACTTCTGGAACTCTGAAAAAGAAATTTCCACAAAGTATCTATGCTTTGTAAAAATTGAATATTTATACAGTTAATTTATACTTATCTGATATACATCCAGTTGGTTGAAGTTTTCGGTAAACACAAGGTATAGCTTGGCTGAATAAAACTACTTAACCCCAAATAACACATCAAAATAAAAACATGTGGCCGCACAGAGCAATCGACACTGACAGTTGACGCTGCAAGGCAGCTTTCTTCGTCAAGTTTACTTATTACTGACATTCATGTGTTTATTCCACAGAATTTTGTTTTTATGCTGCTTCTTTAATAAAGTATGATTATATTTTATACCATAGCTGTAAAATATAATCATAAAAACTATTCATTGGATTAATAATATCATACTATTGCAGGTAGTTCGTATAACACATGGCAAGAACTTGTTTGTCGGCAAATTTATTCTCTATACTATTTATAAATGTATAATTGTTTTTTAGACAGTGTCTAAAGTATCAATTTAACTAATTAAAAGTGTAAAAAGCATAAAATTATGTATAAGTAGAATAGTTAAGGTCATGAAGTTACAATAATAAAGAATAAATGACCTCCTCGTAGAAATGCCTGATGGTACAGTTGTATCATATGCAGATGATACCGGTATAATATCAATAGCAGACAGTTGGGAATAAGCCATAATACAAATGAATAAATATTTGAAAATCATAGCCAGTATTTAGAACTTTTGGTAGCTATTCTAATAGTGTACCAAAAGATATACAAATTAGAATAAATGTTAATTTCCAAAATAGAGTTGAAAGCTACAAGTACTTGGGAGTCATTTTTGACTACAATGTTAAATGGGACAAGCACGTGAATTCTATAATTAATAAGACTAAGTATTTAACGTATGTTTTTTTACAAATTCTCAAAAATTATGTCAACAAATACACTCTTAATGATATATTATTCATTCTTTCATAGTCTATTAAATTATGGAATAATTGCATGGGTCGGAACCTACAAAAGCAGTATGACAATACTACAAACATTACAAAACAAACTATTAAAAATAATTAGTAAAAACTCTTTTGTTGTAAACAATTATCCACTGAATTTGGAACAAACATTTATGTTAGAGTCTCTAGTATTTCACTACTCTGAATTAAATGAAAAATATACAACATCTATAAGTAAAACTAAAAATAAAAGTATCCAGTTGCCAAAAATAAATAAAACTGTAAGTTGTAAAAATCATAGCAATAAAACTCTTCAATCAACTGCCAACTAACTTAAAAGTCTTAGTTGGAATAAATAAAATCATTAAATATAAAACTATAAAACTCCAGTTAAAAAACTGGATAAAAAACAATATCTATATTCTATCGATAAACGAGAATACCGTTGTATAAACATAAAGCTTTAAGTTTTCTCTTTTTCACTGTTAACAATAGAACTCGATGTTATGGATGATTTTAAGAAAAGCATGTTTTTTTTACAAAAGTTACTGTAAATCTGGTAAAAAATCTGGTGCTCTTTGTAAAGGGAAAGGGAATATCTTTCGATTCTCGTTGGTTTTTTTACCCTCCACTTATTGGTTCTAAATTGGCTTTGATTGAAAGTAAGATAGATAGAGGTGCCGACGGGAGCTGCGCCTGTCTCGCTGCTGTGGGGAGAGATCAGCTCGTTAGTAAGGTCCTCGTAGGTCTCGTCTCCGCTCTTGGTTTCTTGGCCCTCTGGACGAGGCGGAGTCTACCACTGCTCGAAGAATTTTACGTCTCGAGACACTACCACCTTGCGCTCGCTCGGAATCCAGATTCGATGACCTTTCGTCTCAGCGCAGTATCCGACGAAAACGCCTTCACGCGATCGTGGGTCGAGCTTGTTCCTTCCTATTGATCGATGCATCACGTGTACTTCACACCCGAATCGTTTGAGGTCAGTGACGTCCGGAGGTTCCCCGAACCATATCTCGTAGGGGGTTTTTCCGTCTAGCTTTCTTGATGGGCATCGATTATGAAGGAAATTTGCGGTGTTTACGGCTTCTCCCCACAGTGAAAGGGGTAATCTGGATTGTATTAAGAGACATCTAGTCTTCTCTATGAGTGATCGATTCATTCTCTCAGCCGTCCCGTTTTGCTCAGGGTTATGCGGCGCTGAGAGTCGCCGGACTATCCCATGCTTCTCGAGTAGGTTGTTGAACTCTCGATTAACGTACTCGAGTCCGTTATCTGACTGGAGACTCTTGATTTTTATACCGCGTTGTGTTTCTACTAGAGATCTGTATTTTTCGAACTCGCCTTCGACCTATTTTTTTTGCTTCAAAAATCTCACCTCGCACCATCCGGATTTATCGTCGGTGAAAGTGCAGAAGTACCGACTGTTTCCTAAGGAGGACGTGCCAATCTTCTAGAGATTTCTTCTTAGACGAATGTTTATTCGTACTCTCGTTTTCGGCACTCTTACAACGCTCGTCGGGCTTCCCCTGGAGATAGTATAAGTTGTGGACTCGATTTGTTGTGAGCGCCACCTTCCCTTGTTTGTCGGTGACCTCAGCGTGCGTCTTGAAGAAAGTTACCGTATAGCCGTTTCAAATGCCTAGTAAGCGATCCAGATTTCTCTGCGTTCTTCTGTCATTATTATTTTTAGAAAATCAACGGTTATTAACTTTCGTTCTACGTTTTTTATAACGGATTTGTATGTTCAAAGGCCATATAACCACTCACTCTACTATAAAAGTCTACACTAAAAACTCGATTTTCGGGAATGATTTTCTTGAAAATATGCGTAAAAAAAATTACCGAAAGAATTCATGTAATTTTATTTTTAGTTAAAGAGTAATAACATTTGAAAATTTCTAAGGGTTTCCGACGTTTTGACCTAACCCCTGAACCTCCTTGAGTTTTTAAGAACAATGTGTATTATAAATGAAGTGCATTATTAGTGAATTATTTATTTATAAATTAAGTGAAGAATCACATCTTGTTGTTAATAATAATAATAATAGGACTTATACATATTTGTAATTTGTAGATGTTGATACTCCTGAGCCCGATGAGAAATCGCTGATAACATACATATCGTCCTTGTACGATGTGTTTCCTGAGCCACCCAAAATTCACCCGCTATATGATGCGGAAGCGCAGCGAAGGCTGAGCGAGTACCAAGAGCTTGCAAGTAATCTTCATCTTTGGATGCGTGAAAAAATGTCGATTGCGCAAGATCGTTACTTTCCTCCGACCCTCATCGAGATAAAAAAACTAGCCGCCGATTGCGTTAGGTTTAAGAACGAGGAGGTTCCTGGCCGCTATCGGGATAAGCAGAGACTTGGGCACATCTTCCGTGAGCTGCACAAGTACTTTGAATCCGTCGGCGAGGTCGATCTCGAGCAGGAACTTCAATTTGATGTACTCGAGAAAAATTGGAATCGGCTGATAATGGTACAGCAAGAAAGAGAGCAGGCTATTGATGAGGAGATTAAACGGTAAGTTAATGACTTTCGCAGTAAATTTTGCTAACTTAAATCAATCAAAAAGATTAAAAATACTGACCACCCATCGACTTAATGATTACGCATTACATTAATTCTGTAATAATTAATGAAATACTAATTTATCGTTTCCGAAGAAACAAATTTTGTACTCGGATGGTAGTATTTATGTTTCATAATCAATCAATTTTCTTTTTATATTAGGATTTAAAGATTTTAAATACAATGCAACTTAATAAAATGATACTATAATATCACTTGTTTCGGCTGTTTTATAGACACGAACTGTTCATCACAAAGTGATGTTATTTTACGTAGTTAATAGTTAAACGTTTTTATAAAAACATAAAATAATAATTTACCGATTGTTGTGTGTCCGAACAAATTTATACATTACATCGTAAAGTTAACGCCTTGCTGTGTACGGTCAAATACTCAATACTTGTACAAAATCATGATATCAAAACTTCGGAATGTTTTTTTGTCATGTGACAACCTTCTACCGTCAAATCAATCATTCCCATGTTAAACCCCCATAAGAAAAATTGATTTGACAATAAAGAAGTATAACAAGATATTTTCTTTGGTTCAAAATTTTTGTTGTCTCTTCTATGACCCATAGCAGAAGAAAATAACTAGTTGATTTTCTAGTATACTAAAAAAAAGTGAAATTCTCGCACACCCATTTGAATGTATATATTACGCGGCCGTCCCTCAGGCTTCTTCTACATTGGACAGTTATTTGCCTTCGGAGTGCTCCCGCGCTCCTTAATACTTACAATTAATTTTAAATTTATTGAAATGCATGATTTTCTCAGTATTCCTGTTTTACCAAATCTGAAACAGCTTTTCATAAAAACGCTATGAGATTTCTTACGTAGTTTATACATTTGCACTGACTTGATTTTTTAGCAATTAATAAATAGATCTACCTATCGCATAAATGTTAAAATGAGTAATTAATGCTTTTGTTCAGTGAAAAAGTCGGTTCTAATTAATTTGTAATTTATTATTGAAATGTCACGATGATACAACTAGCAATATTAGTGGGTGGTTAGCATTGGTCAATAATATTAAAAATATTAAAATCTTTGGAGAAATCATTATTTCAAGCAAGTAGATACAAAAAATAATGTCTTAAAAATAAGAGGGAATTAAGAAATAAATCGAAATTAAAATTGGGCGTTGATTTTTTCTTATCGGCAGGCTCGAGCGACTGCAGCGGCTAGCGGAGAAAGTACATCGCGAGGTGAAATCAAGTGATGGTCGGCTAGAGGAGCTTGAGCGACGCGTCGAGGAAGAGAGCCGTCGGTTCGAGCGACTTCACCCTCTTGAGGCGAAGCACGTGGTAGATTTGCTCGAGCAAGACATCCGAGGCAGCGAGCTTCAGATTCAGAACATTTTCGCTGATGTGCATAGCCTAACTGAAGGCAGGTATAACCAAGCCGGTGAGCTACATAAACGTGTGCAGAAGCTTCACCAGCGATGGGTGTCCCTGCGTTCGCTGCTACATAAGCGGTTGGTGCAGCCGCTTGCAGCTGTTTCATTCCCTATAGAAGAACGCGTTGTGACCAAGCATCGGACCACAGTACACGAAACACGGCTCGTCGACACGAACCCTCAGTTCCGCGCACTTCATGACTGCATCGACTGGTGCAAGGTCAAATTAAAACAGCTGCACGACGCCGACTATGGATCAGATCTGCCGGCTGTGCAAGCTGAGCTCCAAGGTCAACAGCAGGAGCACCGGATTATCGAGCAGTTCCAGCCGCGGCTTGAGAGTTGTCTCCAGGCGAAGAGCAACTTTCACGGCGAAGAGCTCATTCTCTACAGTCAACACCTTGGTCAACTGCAAAAGCTCTATGTTGAACTGCTCGAATTTTCGACTCAACGCACAACCGATCTCGAGATTCTTCACGATTTTATACAATCGGCCACAGTCGAGCTCGTCTGGTTGAATAGCAAAGAAGAGTGCGAGTTGACACGCGACTGGGCTGATAAGAATCTCAACGTCCAAAATGTTGAGCAGTACTACGAGGTAATTCTCTCAGGATTTTGCTTATTTTAACAATTTCTCTTACTAACATTTATCTTTATCCATTACTTGCAAGCAAACCTATGGATCAGGGGGCGAGGTAAGGTTTTTCTTTTTTATTTGCTTCTCTACACGTTCGTATTTGCAATACAATTCTTGCACCTTTTCCTCGATCACCTTTCTTACTGATAATTTCTTACTGGACAACCTTTTATACTTGCAGTCACTGATGAGCGACTTAGAGAAGCGCGAGATCCAGTTTACGGCCGTGCAGGACCGCGGCGAATCCCTGGTCTTACAGCACCACCCGGCTTCGAAGACAATCGAGGGTTATATGTCGGCAATGCAAACACAGTGGGCCTGGTTGCTGCAATTAACACTATGCCTAGATGTTCATCTCAAACACGCCTCCCAAAGCCAACAGTTTTTTAAAGAGGTACAGCACGCCGAGCAATGGATCAACAAGAGAGATGAACTTTTAAACAGTGTCTACTCGCAATCAGAGTTTAGCTTGGATGAGGGTGAGCGACTGCTTAAAGGTATGCAAGACCTGCGGGAAGAGCTCAACAGCTACGGTGACCAAGTGCACAGGTTTGTTGAGCAGTCCAAGAAAATCGTTCCCATGAAACAGCGCAGACAGCCAGTATCTCGACCTCTTCCAGTCACTTGTATTTGCAGCTACAAACAAGTTAATGTAAGTATACTTACCAGCGAGGCGTTTAACGTCAAACACCTATACGACAATTTTTCTTTGCTGCAGATGAGCATCGAGAAGAACGAGGAGTGCACTTTGTACGATAATTCCGGACGAGTCAAGTGGAGGGTAAAAAACAGCCAGGGAGTAGAGTCTCCAGTACCGGGGGTGTGTTTTTCTCTGTTACCCCCAGATAAAGAAGCGCTTGACATCGCCGAAAAACTTCGCAGACAGTACGAGAGAAGTGTAGCCTTATGGCAGCGCAAACAGCTACGTCTTCGACAGAATATGATTTTCGCCACTATAAAGGTAAGTTAGTGAGCAAACATAACCAAGGTAAGAAAACTTCTCCTAATCCACAAACTGGTTTAATAATCAGGTGGTGAAGGATTGGAGCCTCCAACAGTTTCTAGACATGGGTCAGGAGCAGCGCACCGCTATTAGAAAAGCCCTGAACGAGGATGCAGATAAATTACTTGCTGAGGGCGACCCTTCTGATCCTCAATTGCGAAGGCTGAGACGCGAGATGGCTGAAGTAAACCGGCTCTTTGACGACTTTGAAAAGAGGGCTAGAGCTGAGGAAGAATCGCGACATGCGGGACGCATATTCAATGAACAGGCTTCCTTACTCCAAAATTCTTTGGATGAGATCGAAAGGCTTTTGAATGTGCGAATTTCCACACCTTTACCACGCGATCTCGACACTCTCCAACACTTGGTACTTGAGCATAAGGACTTCGAGCAAAGTTTGCAGCGACTGGCTCCGGATGTTGAACAATTACAGCAAACGTTCCGCAGTATAACTCTTAAAACTCCTCAGATGAAGAATAAGCTTGACAGCATCATGACCAAGTGGAATAACATTTGGAATTTAAGCAACCTCTACATTGAGCGTCTCAAGTGTATCGAAATCGTGCTAAATGGTCTCGAAGACAACACGACCACCATATCCGAGTTTGAAATCAAATTGGCTTCATTCGACGAGTTGCCCTCTGATACCAAAAATTTGCATAATGTTCTTCAGCATTTGATGCTTTTGCAGAATGCTATTGCACAACAACAAGTTCTTGTTGATCAACTTAACGATGATACACACAACGCGAGGCGACTTGTTGAAAAGTCAAGACCGAACCATCGAGGCCCTCATAGCGACATGGACAGATTAGACTTAGAAATAAATCGACTAAATACTCGGTGGACCAATATTTGCGGACAACTTGTTGATAGACTCCGTAGTGCCGAGACTGCCTTCGGCTTGGCACAGCAGTACCAAACTTCCTATCAAAAAGAAATTGATTTTGTTGATGAAAGTTACGCTAAACTTGAAAATTTGGTTCCAGTTCATACTAATCCCCAGGAATTGGAAACTACAAAAGTTAGTACTTTTTATGACGATTCAGTATCAATATCTTTAATACTCTATGTAATTAATGTCTATTGTGTTTTAGATTTTCCTTAGTCGTACAACTGATCACGCACCAGTTATCGAAGCTATAAATCTTACTGGTGGACGTCTCATTCGAGAAGGAAAGGTGAGATCATTTTGTTGTCTACATTTTAGTACGTAACTCTGTGTATGTCAGAATTGGCGTGAATGAGATTATTTAAGAACTAGATAAAAACACTTGCATACTTATTCATTCATCGCACAGCATTCATCATAATTTATGGCATGTTGAACTCTACATAAGATTTTCTAAGGAACAACAGAAAAATTTTCTATTTCAGTTAACCGTCTGCAACTCTATTTTGGTAAAACCTATCTTATTCATACAGTCTCTTGTTACGTTTTCGTATAAATTTATTTATATTTCACCACTACATTATAAATCATAACAATCAATATGAGTTGAACTTGTGTTCAAATTTTTCAATATAAACCTTTTAGAAATTACATTAAATTTGATGGACATACTTCAATGTAATAAATATAAATTGAATGCTGAAATTTGACATACTGTATATACGTTAAATTTGTTTAATGGAATTTCTAACAGTATAACATAGGTATTTTCTTAAGTGAAACCTCAGGTAAGATCTCATGACAATATCTTACTTAAATTTTTGCACTAATTGCTATCAATTGAAATTTAAATTTTAAGTGCTAAAAACTTCTTATTAGATAGTTTTACAGCCCAGATGAAGTTAAAGATATATTACAATCGTTTTCAAACAATTTTCTGATTTTTAGAAATTTTATACATTAAATCTCACTTAGAATGTCACCTGACGGGGATGCTTATGAGCATGAATGATGAGAGATGAGTTCAAAATATTACTGGATAACTCACAGCGAAAAAGTTTGACCCTTTCAGTCAAAGAATCCGATATATCTGTCCTTCGTTATATTTTCTAGGCGAAATTCTGAAACTTTTTGTTTTTAGTTAGTAAACGAGATGAAAACTTAGAATTAAATAAAATTGGTTATTAGCCCATAACTGTTTATAATTGTTAGAAAAAAACACATACCATAAACGGCTGTTAATAATACAAACACAGCAGAATTCGTTGAATAGGAAGAAGAAGCTTCTGTTTTGAAGGGGCTAGTGAATATATCCTATATCAGGTAGGCATGTAACAAGGCCCTACCGATGCGAGTGTGTAAGAAGGTTCTAGCTTAACCGAGCATATAAAAAGGTAACATCTTAGCTTCGCGCTGAATAAGATTATAGTCGCCTTGGAAGTAGAAGGTAACAACTCGACGCTGTGCGTAAGGTTACAACTTGTCCGCTTCGTATTTTCTTTGACATTTGAGTTAAGAACTTCCGTAGAGCTCGAAAGAATCGGTTTTAAAGAAAGGATCTTATATTAATACTAGAATGAGAAAAAGTTACTATTTCATACTTTATCATTGAAAGCTTTCTTTTTTTCTTTAAGTTGATATTTGAACAGTAATTTTTCGTGTGTTAAATCTCAAGTATCATATAAAATAGTAGCCTGGAAAGTAGCAAGTTACAGCTCGGCTCAGTATATAAGTTTTTTTTTCGTTTTATGTTATTTAACGTCGCCCTGTTTCTGCTCCCTTGCGGTGCTAATCGACGATGGAGGTCTGAGTGTATTGGTAAACAAAGCACATGTGTGAAACAGTAGTGCTTGTATCAATCGGTGAAGATCTGGGATTCAAACCCGGTTTGACGAGTAAATTAATCCGAGTTTTACCCATCGAACCACCGCTACAGACCTCTATCTTATAGGTTGGGCGAAGCTCTCGAGCGAAACCCGCAGTAGAGTCGGCCTTTCGATATCCATATACTCAGTGCAATCATTGTACTTAGTCAATCCAACCCGCAGATCAGGTGTATATGGGAGTTTCAGCCACCAATCCCGGGCTTCAGGTTCACTCTGCGCCCTCGAAAAAATCCGAAAAACATTTTTGAGAAAATGCCTCCGAAATAAGTGATGTTTATTTTACGAAGCGAACACCTTGCCGCCTGAGCCAAACACCGCTCATAAGAAGATGTGGCTCGTCTTTGTGACAACTAGGTCGCTTCGTTTTGTCTTAGGTATTTAAGTTAAGAACCATAAACATTAGAAGAATTTGCTTTTATAATGTTCGCACGCCAGAACTTATCATGTTTCTTAAACACGATAATTGATTGAATTATTATTCAGATAAACATATAATAAAAACAAACAATAATTCTGTGGCTTATAGGCGTAACTGAATAAGTCCACTTTTTTTGAAAATCTAAAATACCTCAAATAGGTCTTTTTTACTTAGCACTTTCAGTAGTAGCAAAAATATATTAGCTGTAAAGTTACAATACACATAAAACGTAACCAGATAAGTTCATTTTTCAAATTTTGTGCCCGACATCATCAGATAATCATCATTTTTTTTTGTTTATCGTAGTTACATTTTATTTTATCTATTTTAATTAAATAGAAATATGATGGCTAATATATATTTATCTGATTATTTAAAAAATTCTTATACACTTTTAAATTATAAACATTTTAAAATTTTACAATATTAGTACAATACAAGTACAATACAAATACGTAAATTTAATAAACAATTGCTAATTTTGTAATTTATTGACTCGTTTTATAATTAAATTAAAGAATTCGCTCGAAAATAAACAAGATAACAGCGCTATGAAATAAGTCCACAGTTCTCGACATAGCCATGGTTATATGCATATAAATCCATATTTTTTGAGTTTTTACTTGTTTTTAACCTACTCAAACTACCGTTTAAGTATGTGTTTTGAATGTGTCAATTGATTATTCAAGTATCGTGACTCATCACATTTATTCCGATATTATATATACGTTTGAACATTAAAACTCGTTTTTCTCGTAAACTCGAAAAGTGAACTTATCCGGTTATGCCTTACAGAATTTTATAATGCTAAACGCCTTATGTAAATAGTAACCACTACAAATTCACTTATCTATAAACATTAATAGTACAAAAAACTTTTATCTGTTAGAGTATATTATTATGTTATTTATCATTGAAATTCTTATACTCATAGTATCAACTTGTTCCTAGCTGATAAAAATAATTTATAAAATTTACTTTTATAGCGGTTCTTCACTTAAACATCAAAGAAGAAACGAAATGGTCGAGTTGTGACCATTTTACGCACCGAGTCGAGTTATGACCTTCTTGCGCACTGACCCGAGTTTTAAACTTCTTGAGGGAGTTTTTCTGTATTCAGGGTAATAAATTTCGATTCTTTTGAAGATGTAACATAAAAATTTTAAACCGATAATCAAAGTATTTACGAATTTATAATACATAAGAGAGGCGTGCCGTGCGGTTAGCGTATCTGTTACGAAAAACCATTGGACCGATTAGGCTCAAAGTTTTAGACATTATTCTACACATCTATAGTTCTGGCAAATACTAAAATTAGACATTTTCATAAAAACTTCCTTACTTGTTGGATTGATTTTTTACGAAAAAGCGCGATTTTTCAATTATTTTTTTTAAAGTTCGTCATTTTTTAAATTTTTGCTTAAATTGATCTAATTCTAATATCTACAAGAATGGCAAGATTTTTTTGAAAAATTAAAAAAACATTTGAATCAACACGAACATCAGTCAAACAATGAAATGTGCCCATTCCAAACTTCTTTTTAGCTGAGAAGACATCTTTTTGCGCACTCAGTTGGGATAGGACTTTTTCCTGTGCCTCGTCGGAATAGGACTTACTTCTTATTGCTATCCAACGAATTATGCTTTATTAAACCTATCCAATACACGGATAGAATTTTTCCGTAAAAACTACCGCGAAATTCACGGGAAAACTTACCGGTGTGTATGGTAATAGAGGTACACAGAACGCTGCGGAACTTTGTACAGTGCACACAGGAAAATTTTCTGTGATGTCACGGTAAAAATTTCAGGATTCAAAAACATTCGTACTAACGTATTTACTTTCATACTTGTGCTTTATTCCGTGGCTTCTGAATATTATTCAAAATTTGAGTGTTTTAAAACATTTTTTTACCTTTTATTTGACGAAAAAAGATAAAACAACGAATTTATCTTAAAGTCAACGATTTGCATTTATAGGTTATATTTATATTGAAAACATAACAGTCGCCGATGGCGCTAGCAGCGCCACCGATGTGCAGTCGGCAAAATTTACCGACTGCTCCGGTAAAAATTAACGTACCGATAGTAATTTTTCTAACGCTACAGCAATAATTATAAGAAATACGTGTAATAATTTACAGAAAAGACCGGTGATCTTCGATTACCGCGAATTTCACGGTAATTTTTACGGAAAAATTCTATCCGTGTACAAATTTAAGCATAAGTAATCAATACAATGTACGGGATAAATTAAGGGAATGTCCATTGCTGAATCCAGTAGTCCAATTTCACTAACCTTTTAACAAAACTAACCAAACCCATAGATCTACGGGCAAAAATTACGAGCATTCAAGGAACAATTGGAAGAACTCTGCCCATCACTGGATGCCTCCGTAAAGAGGCCGCGACGAGATAGCGTCATCTCCGTTGACAACGTTGAACGAGACCTCGACACCCTTAATAAGCGATATACCACTCTAGTCGCTCTTCTAGAGGAGCGAGCTAGAAAATTTACTGTCATCTATCCTGAAGACTTAATGCTTCAGGTGAGTTGATTACCAATACTCTAAATATCTATAAACAACTACAGTTCAATATGTTTGACTAATTGAACAATGGTTTGCACATTAGTTAAAGCAACGTGAAGTCGAAAGAAAACCCAATGTTATTATTGAATTAACATTACAGCGTTTATTTAGAAAAAAGGCGTTTATTTAGAATACTTTTTTTCTAAAATTTTTTCAGTTTTCCAATTAAAATACTTTCAAAGCCGTACGTAAATTCTTTTACTTACATATATATGCAATCAATTCGTGCTATCTCCATCAAAAAATTGTAGAAAAAAGTGCCATAACCCCCGCTGTCCACATCACACAGTATTCACACGGCAGTAGCACCCTCGCTCTTCCCCCGTCCTAGTCAGTCCCATGCACGTTCCTGAGGTGGACGGACATGTATATCAAACACAAAGATGTACTTTTCTCTCTTTGACTTTATTAACCTCAATATACCTTATACATTTGTGCGTAGGCTTGCTTTATTATTTGCCTTGACTCGATCACTCATCCTTTATAACTACAAAAATTCACAGGCTGTTTCTACACCTAAAAAAATTCATCTTGCGTTCTTAATTTTTAAAGTCATAACTTCTTATGGGAGTGTGAACTTGTGAACATGTCACTACTTGAACTCTTATAGACCAGTCAAATTCACTCTCTCTCTCTCTCTCTCTCTCTCTCTCTCTCCTTTTCTCTCTCTCTCTCTCTCTCTCTCTCCTTTTCTCTCTCTCGACATGTCGATTTGTCAAGTTCAAACTCGCACGCTTATAAGAAATAGAAAACTTTAATTTTTTAAGCGTTAGGGTCTAATATTACAAATTCCTTCGTGTCTCTATAGGATATACGCGATATACTTCTCTTTATATTCTTTTACATTAGTTCAAAGATATCATCATTCAATTACTAACCTTTTTACAAATAATACATTTATTCTATTCATACTTTATAAATGTACTTTAAAATAGTTTCACGGTATATTACTTCAACTGATATTAATTGAAGTTATCACTTCTGCCGGGTGTTCTGCTACGCACACGATTTTTTTCAAAAAGTTTTACATAAACTTAAAAAAATTTAATTGATTACTACGCAAAATTACAAGAAAATATATATGTAAGATATTTACTTTCTTTCTCAGCTAAAAATGAATAAAAAATCTTAATTCTAAGATATCATTTATTATTAATTTTTTCAATATTAACATATTTTTTAGTTCAAAAAGCAAAAAATCAGAAAAATCTTACCTAAATTTTTTTCCTTGTAATTTTTCATAGAATTAAAGTGCATTTTTTTCAGATTTCTGTAAAACATTTTGGAAAAAATCAAAAACTGTTCTATACTTCTGTACAATAAAAATGTTTCTCCATCAATTTTTTAGTGGAGATAGCTCGGATAATAATAATTATTATTATAATTATTTTTTATTAACTGTAGTAATATACAATAACTTACAAAATACGTAACCGTTATATACGCTTACATTACAAACGTAATCAGCAGAGGAAAATATTTTCCTGGTCGCTGGTCCGGCCTACTTAATAACTAACTTAAAACTAGAGATTATTTATGGTTAGTAATTTTGTAGAAGCTATAGGAATCACTTCTGTTTAGATATTCCTAGGAATACTAAGCAAAGCACATTTGGTAATGATACAAAATTTAACAGTATTCAACGAGTTACATTTTACATTAATTTATTCAAAAATTTATATGTTTCAAAATTTTCTACCATTGTAACACAATGTACTTACAAGGAGATCCGGATGATGGATTTGTTTCAAACTTTCAGATAGGATTTTATAGATACCGAAATATTAAGGAAGCCACAATATTATTAGATCCTAACGCTTCAATAAACTGAAGTTATCGGCGTTTTCAGCTGTATTTTAAGGAAATACAGAAAAAAATGTTATGTCTTTTATGTTAACTATTTAGTCTAGATAAGTTTCACATACAATTGTAAAAAATTATTTTTTTAGAATTAAAAAATATCAATTCTTTCTAAAGTTATGGTAGGTCAAAGTTAAGCAACTAAAAACCACTTATAAATCGTTGAAACCTAGAGCTTCAATTTCATGTGTATCTGATGCATATTTTTCTTGCTTAACTTTAAACTAACGTAACTTTAGAAGGACTTGATACTTTTTAATTCTAAAAAAAGTACTAGAAAGCACTCTGTAATTTTGTTTTATTTTTTACAATTGTATATGAGGCTTGTCTAGTCTATATAGTTAACATGAAAGACATAGGACTTTTTTTAGTATGTCCTTAAAATACAACTGAAAATATCGATAACTTCAGTTTATTAAAACGTTAAACTCATATCTTAAAGTTTGAAAAAAATCCGTGAGCCGGATCTGAGATACTCTCCTTGTTAGTGATAATTTGTTTTCACTGAAATTTGTAGTCATGATAATGGTTATTTACTGAAAAAATGTAGTTTTCTCTATAGTTAGAATTGTTGTTTTAGGTGTTTCCTCTTACCTATTGTTTTAGTTTTGTTGTTTTTTATGTTTGGCTTTTTTCACTCTTTTGCTTTCGGTTCCTTGTATGCTCATATCTAAATTTTTAGGTGTGCTATTTACTTGATTGCCGAATCTAATATAAATTGGTTCGTCACTACTGCTGTGTTATCCGCCTATCAAACTACGGAATCTTCGGGGATATCTATAGTAGATGGTTGTTGATATGTAGCAAAAAGAGTAATGGTCCCAAAATAGTTTCTTAAGGGACACCCATATTAACAGATACGAATTGGCTGGTCATATTAATATCCGAATGGCCGAGTCCATCTCAAATCAGGTGGAACGCATATGCCTATGTCACCGATCATTGTGGAATTAAAGTATTCATGTTCTTCTCCAAAAATGATTTGGCACGGATATTTTTATTTTTTTTTTGTTATATCGAAATTTCATACGTTCAGTAATATCAAAGAATTCCAAGAAAATTCTTAGAACAAAATTTTTTCCATTATGCGAAATGGCACTACGTTTTATAAGTCCAACCACACCATCTACAGCTTCTTTTCAGGTAGATTATAATTTTTTTCTATTGCTAACAAAGCATACGCTGAATCATGATTTTGATCACCACTTATGACTGCGAATTTTGTGTCGAATCCCCTTGATACGACACGGCTGTGAAAATAGAAATTTGATCATTAACCCAATGATTTCCTTGAAGAGCTTTTTTATGAATCACAGCTTAGTTTTCAGCGAAGCCTATTGGAAAAACTTAATGATGTGGGTTTTTTTTAGCATTTTGTCTTTCTGCTTTTATAGCTTTGCATTGTATATTTTTTACATATATGTGAGTAGTAACCTTCATGGTCTAAACCGAAAGTTCTTCTTTAAAAGCAGAAATTGAGACTGTTTTTGAATCAAGTTTCCATTATCCCACAAAGCATATGTAATTTATTCTGTGCCTTCTATATCTTACAGTTTTCAAATAACATAAATTAGATAGCTCAGAACACAAACTATATTTACACAAAGTAATTTTTTTTTCACGTATGAGATTTTTCCTCTTAAGAGGAGATACGTATCCTGACAATATGTAATTATTTTATTATTAAATTCTTCCACGCCTTATGGAGTACATGGCAAAAAATTGTCATCTCTATCGATTTCGTTGTCGATAACACTATTGTCAGTACTAGTCACCAATTCTAAAACATGCTTGTAACAATGTTTACACAGATATGTAGAGGGGGTCAAAGGTAAATCAGGATAGAGAAGCTTCAATGGATGAGCAAGATCCTTAAGTTATTTAAAACGTACGGAATAAGGTTCATAACAAAGTATTTGTGAGTATATCTTCGTGGAGTAATATTCAGACATTGTCGTTGAGTTACTAAGGTGAAATACATAATAATTTTTAAAAATAAAATAGTTTCAAAAAATACTGGAGGTGTAATATATAGCAGAAACCGAACTTGGTACATAAAAGATCTAACGATAGCCATCTAGCGGAGCAATGTATTAGTACATAAACTCCTATAAGTAGGTTCGTATAAATATACGTATTACTTACGTATGCACACAGATAAAAGCCTTCTTATTGATTGTTATATCATTGACTATCTGTAAGGGTAAATCATGAAAAATTTGTTTAGGTATTATTTCATTATTTATCGCTATTTCTGGACATGAGTCGGGAATCTAACATATGGAATATTTCAGGTGAAATAAGCAGCGCAAAATTTTAAAATTGCTCAAAATTTGGAGACACTTAGTTTTTTATGAAAAAAACATGTTCCTAGATTTTTAGATCAATATTTCAATAATTACAAAAGTTATTGTAATAGTTTGATATTATTAATGTAATGAATAGTTTTTATGATTATATTTTACAGCTGTGGTGTAAAATATAATCATACTCTATTGAAGAAACAGCATAAAAATAAAATTTTGTGGAATAAACACATGAAAGTCAGTAATAAGTAAGTTTGACTCCGCTAGTCATGTCAAAAACAGGGTTTATGTTAAAGGGTTTACAATACAGAATCAGAAAAAAATTTGTCAAACAAAAAATATTCTGTTGCACGCCTTTCTTTTTCTTTTGATAAAGGTACACTGAAAAGCAGCTAATCAAAGACTTTTAAGAAGGGTAAAAAAATATGACTACATTCTAGAAGTAAAATGCAAACTTTTTTCCAATTAATGTGCTATTCAAAAAGTTTCAGAAAAAATAACAATTTTTGATGTGCAATAACTTTTGTAATTATTGAAATACTCCAAAAATCTAGGAATATGTTTTTTTTCATAAAAAACCAACTCATTTCACCTGAAATATCCCATATATGTCTAGATAGATATTTAGGTCGTTTATAACGATAACAAAAATTGAGCAAAAAAATTGGTTTTTTTGGTATTGAACTTCAAATTACTATAGTGACCGTTTGCACATTGATTTGTTGAATTTTTACACTTTCAGGTTAAATGGGCCTCTGTACACTTGTTACACGAAGCTTTATTTGCACACTTTTTACTGCTATGTCCAAGTTTTGCATATTTATAATTGCACCGTGTTGTATTAATGATGTCGAAAACTCAGCAACTTTGCTGTCCGACAAATAATCTGCTCTTACTGTCTTTAATGTGCTTGTAAATGCTAGATGTTTCCTCAATTATTGCACCATCCCTATTTATTTTTTCCTTAATGTATACGTGTAGTAACTTGTACTTGTCTTCCATGTTTCTGAAGTTTCTTTGGTTTATATCTTGTTCGATTTCATTATCATTTCCATTATCCATTTCAATATCTATGATTGGGGTGTTAGTAACGTGTTGCAACTATTTAAAACTGATGTTTGGTACTGCAGGGTGTGAAGTGTAGGAGTGAACGGTCCTAAGCTCGACCTCCGCCACCGAAAAAATCAGTAGAGATTTTTATGCAAAGTCTCCCGCAAGTTAGTAGTAACGGGCTTGGGAAGCTAAATGCGGCGTTTAGTGTGATATAATCGAACCAACGCTTTAACCGCCTGAGCCACAGACCGCTCGAACTTAGTTTTGGCTTGTTTATTTGATTTTTTTCTATTTTAAAGAATTGTTAGATAATGTATCATCTAGTGTGTTCAGAAGTGAGCTAATATTTTCTTCATTCATACAAATTATTATCACTGTATACTTGTTTTTAAATGAAAGACTTTTTATTTGTATGGTTTTGTCTTGTGTTAGGTGTTGGAGAACTGTTTTTTTTCAAGTACGTATTATTTCTGTTGTCAGTCTTTTTTACTATTAGTTTTTGCACTCTTTTACTTTTTATTTGAAAATTGGCCGTCATTTTTACAAAAGTCTTGATATGATTGTTGCTTCCTTCTTTTTCTTTGGTAATTAGTTCATTTAAGATTTTGATTTAAGATTTGTTTTAGCAATTGGTTTTCAATTTTTACACTGAGAGAAATGATGTATGAGAATGTATTATAAACCTAATAAGAATTAGTATATTTTGTAGTAACGTTGGGACTAACTACAATTATACTGCATTTTTATTATAACTGTAAATATAAATATTATATTACAGAATAATTATTCTAATAGTTAATCTATAAAAATTATTATGTTCGTAATATAAATAACTATCTTACATAAGAAAAAGTACTACATTAAAAATTGTCGCATCTATCATAAGAAATTTCGTACTCAAATATAGTAACAATTACCACACCATTAGTACTTTCTGCGCATGTCAACACACACACGTACATGATTAAGGTTATTATTTGTTGGTATTATGGTAGTTATTTATTATTAGATCATCATTAAAGTATTTTCCTTACCGACAGTGGTAATTATATGAGTTCAAAAATTTTATACTCAAGAGTCTCATATGGGTAAGTGGTTAACGCGCTGGACTGCCGTGCGAAGGGTCTCTTGATCAATCCAGTCCCGATAAAAAGAAATTTTATTTTTTGATTTAATTTGCTTTAATATTCAATGTATAGTATTCACAAATGCACGGAGTAGTTGTATAAATACGAAATAAAAATGAAAGTTGTTATGATTTCAGCATATTTATAAAAATTACTATGTCGGCATAGCAAAAATTATTCTAATTTTAGTTCGTCGGTTCGCTACTATAAAATATAAAAGTTTATAGTAAACTTTACCACGACAGTTCTGTCAGTGTAAGGATTTGATTTCGCTATAATCTTCGTATACTATATCATTAAGATTCGTTTGTTTGTTGTTGTATTTTTCCAGATTTATTTCACTGGTGATTTCTTGTTTGATTTGTACTTTTGTAACTAGTTTTATTTAAGCTTTTATTTCCTTCGCTTCGCTGCTTATTGCACCATACGATAAGTTTGATGTTAGCGCCACATTTGCGTGGTCCTGGCATATAATTAGTGCGTTATTGATAAACGTGAAGGGCATCCTGCATTATATTTATTTACAATTATATTTGTGTACTCAATATACATACGACAGCTTCTACTTTAGTCTGAAGGTGACACTTGTAGAATTTAATAAGAGATGCATAGGGTGGTTCTTTACCGCTCGACTCTATATTTATGCGGAAAAAAATTAATAGTTTTCATAAAAATTTGAATTTAATAATGATTTTACTGCAGAACTCTAGTACAATGTTTAATACTGAGCAGAAGTGTTAAACACGTCTGCCCAATGTAAAGATCGCGAATGTATAATTTCGATCGAACTTTTAATTTTCTAAATTTAAATATTTCATTTGTACAACTATAAGAGTATATATATGGCCTAGTCTGTTAAATCAAGAGATCAAAAAATAGATTTTCTTGACACTCTCAGAAAATGTTCTGCTACTCACTCTGGATATTCCTGAATTTTTTTAGTTTTTTTTTTTGACCTATAGTTTTGGAGATATAAGAGGTCAAAAACTGAAATTTGATGACATTTTGCATTTTTAACCGATTTTCATTAATTTATAACTCCTCAGGGAAGCACAAGAAAAAAAGTCTATGTAAGATATTTTGAAATTTTCCTTCGTTTTTGAGCTAAAAAATCCTTTAATATTGATAAAATTTCATCATTAAATTCAAAATTTTGATTAATTTTTAGCTCAAAAACGGAGCAAAATTTCGAAATATCTTACATAGACTTTTTTCTTGTAATTTTTCGTAGAATTGAACTATATTTTTTCAGACTTGTGTACGACTTTTTAAAAAAAATTATGCCACGAATGAATGTTTTTAGATCTAAAAACGATCGTTAATCATTACAGGATTCATACGGACACTTTTTGACAATCGCAAGGTATTTCCATGAATTTTTTGGTAGAAAAAGTCCAGTTCGAACTTTTAACTTTTTTATTTTATGTTTCACTTGCATATATGTAAGCGAAAGCATAAAGGTACGGCGTTAAAAATATTTTTATTGAAAAACAGAGAATTCTACAAAAAAACTATTCTTGTGCCTATCGTGAAAAATGCTTCCTCGAGGAGTTATAAATTAATGAAAATCGGTAAAAAATGCAAAATATCATCGAAATTCAGTTTTTGACCTCTCATATCTCCAAAACTATGGGTCAAAAAAATCGAAAAAAATTCAGGGATATCCAGAATGAGTAGGAGAGCATTTTCTGAGAGTTTCGAGAAAATCTATTTTTTGATCTGTCGATTTGACAGAGACGTCGCCATATATACATAAAGCTT
This sequence comes from Torymus tubicola, assembly GCA_035583055.1. Lineage (NCBI taxonomy): Eukaryota > Metazoa > Arthropoda > Insecta > Hymenoptera > Torymidae > Torymus > Torymus tubicola. The sequence goes on from JAWWEQ010018944.1 coordinate 20,788, forward strand.
TAAAAGTATTTTTATTGGATAACTGAGAAAAATTTACAAAAAAAATAAATATAAATTAATCAAAATCGGCAAAAAGTATAAAAATTACTACAATTGTCAACTTTGGCGTGACACAAAAAAACATTGAGTTAAAAAAATCTATAAATATTCACACGTATTCAGTACACAAAATAGAATATTTTTAAAAGTTTATTACAGAGTCCTAATTTTGAAATTTTATTTTTCAGGACCATCTTCAAATGGTTACTTTCGCGTATTGAATAAATTATACGTAATATTACTTAGTTTATGTCCTACTTCTTTCTATGTATTTAAAATAATTAAGAAATACATAGTAGGGTTATACAATTTTTATTAGAAAGGCTTTTATTTAAAAATGTTTTAAAAAATTTCATTTTTCTCAAAAACGTTATGTCTTATGCAGAAGTACTAATATTTCTTCTTAGGATACTGGTTTAGTACACGGAGAGAAATTTTATAGTAAAAATTACCAAGGTGCCTTAGTAGTACATGGACAAGCTGTCAAAAGCAGTGATGCCAGATAGAGGTGTTTTGTTTTTCTCACTCTCATGCGAATAATATTATATTATGTGAGAGTAGTAAAGGCAAAACACCTCTATATGACATCACTGGTCAAAATCCGTGATATTCTCAGATTTCTAATACAGTTTTTTTAGTAAATACTTTGGCTTTACACCTAGACCGGGACACTAAATAAGAAAAGGAGCACAGGTATAACTTATGCTAATTTTTGTATCTATAAACTATTTTGGTTTTTAGAGGTATCATCCCTGTTTTACTTCTTTCACCGAACAATTGTGAAAGGTGGCCATGAATGATAATGAACGGAAGTAACGTAAAACAGCAGTATTGTTAAAGAATATTAGTTATAAGTATACAATTTCGTACTTCACTCTCGGAATCACGTAGGGATGTTTCCGTATCGTCCTCGTTCCGAACAAGTTTTGTTTTTTTCTCCCGCGCAGTGTAAAACTTATGAGCGCTACGTGTATGTGAACATATAAAGGTACTAATCGGGCACATCTGAAGGTAAACACAGCGCACCACAGACGATCTGTTCAGAAAACAGATTAGTCAAAACGCTATTTAGCTATACCAGATCATGGGCTTGATAATCTAATATGCATGCCATTGAAATCCTGATTCAATATTCAGGATCTGTCGTTGTTGTGCTTGATCCTAAACAATATTCACTGCAACGAATTTTCTCTAATGGATGTTTCAGCGTGCTCTGATAGAGCAGCGGCCGCTACGCACTTTCCGTACAGAGTTCAACGTTTATGAAAACTTATCGAGCGAAGAATATAACACCTCAACAAATACGCACTACTCTAAATCGCAGTGAGTATCAACAGTAAAGTGTAAAAAATCTTGGATCGCGCATAATTCCTATCGGTTTATCATTTTATCTCAGTTTCGAAACACCGCTGTCAAGCTTTATTTTTCGATTTACATTTTTTCCCTTTTTTGGCATTCACTTCCAGCTTCATTTTTCCATTTGACATTTTAAATCATCTTTACTTTTTATTCAAAATCACTGTCGGTCGCTGACATATGCACGCTTGCTTTATTTGCAGGGACGAATGCCTGCTTTAAGTTGTATCAAGCGCGTATCTGTAGATAATACATATCAACTTTTGTTTCAAACTTTCATATTATGGTTTATTATTTTACTTTCAATACTCGCATGCAATGCAGGATTATATTGTCTAGGTATGAACGCCAGGAGGAGAAAAAGATATCGAGAAAGCGATCGTTGTTCATGAATACTGACTCACAGGACTGCACTAGTTCGACAAGCGACCAAGTACCGGCATCTTCAGTTTTCCAAAGTAATGTAGACAACAGTATGACGCTACGGAATGAGCAGCAGCAACAGTTAAAGAAAACAACCAAGGTACAACACATTCAAGAGCTAAACGAGTCTGCAAATATAGTTAATATGCAATGCATCGTGAATCCGCTTACCAACGAAGTACAAACGCCTGTTGAGGCTACGGATCTGGAAGTTCCTGATTTTGGTACAGCTCCAATACAGAATTTACCCATCGAGGAGACAAACTTCGCCAAACTAGCCTATGTAGATATCTCAAGTCGCTTTCTAGAGCTATGTGATCCGGCAAAGGACGGACAGGAAATCTTATTGATCGAGACCACCCAACGCGATCTCTTAAAATCAGAAGCCGAGGAAGTATCTGGCGTCAATGAGCACGTGAAGGTAACGTTGACCGGTGGTCCACAACAAACAGAATACACAGATAACAGACTAAACGTTGCCGATGCGATAAATCACGGCTTATCCCATTCTTAGTCTGTGAATTTCCTTACCGCGACCAGTGAGAATCTCACCATCAGTCTTACGTACGCTCGGGAATTTCTCGTTAAGCTCGTAACTTGGATTAAAATTAGACGAATTAGTTTTCATGTTAATCAAAGTATGGAACTCATAGATGCTATTAAGCAAGCCCTTGTTGATGATAAGACTAGCAGAGTTATTGATTAGAATGCTGGTGAAGCTTTATATTTGGCTGAGGCTGTAATTAGAAGTATAATTGATGTAAACATATTTGATGTGCATAATCACTTAATGCGAGGGGTGATTATAATGTTACCATCGGCGAGCTTGTCGATAAGGCATTATTAATTATAAATTAGGCATATACGGATATCAAATTCCCAGTGAGAAATATTTTTTTTTCTTCAAAAGTAAGAAGTAAGCGGTTAATTACCAAGTCCCTAATTTTAAAGGATGTTTCCAAAATGGAAATTCTTGTTGGTTGGAAATATTATGTATACACAACTATACTTACACAATCTTAAATTAATTCAAATCCATATTGAATAAAAAAAAAATAGGAAGCTTTAACGTTTGGAGGAGTATTTAATGGTGGACTTAGTTTAGCCTCAGAGAAAATAAATTTATGTAGCTCTGGTTTGTAAGTTAATTATTTAAGAATAATTAATGAATGCAATATTACATTTATTTAGAGTTGTATAACACTTCAATGATACAAGATCATTTGAAAATTTTGTTTTAGATTCAAAAAAGTCTCGATGCCTATGGTCTTGCCTTAGTCTCCTATAGATCTGGTTCCGTCTATCTCGAATTCTAATAAAGTTTGGTCTTCCTTTTATGAATGAATATCGCTCTTTCATGAGTGTGAATTTGTTGCCCCAGCAGAGTGAGGATGACTACCACACTTGTGTCGTCACGGACGAACCGTGGTGGCTGCCTGCCCATTAACTGGACACCCTCGCAGCCGTTCCCACGGCACGAGAGAGCCCGTGAGTCTCATGCTAGAAGGTGCACTTCGGTCGTGGGAGCAGCTCGACAAGCTGCGACGATGCGCCAGTGAGGTAGCGGTCGTTGTACAAATTCAATTGCTTCATCCATCACAGATTGAACAACAAGACTCGTCTGTAAATAAAATAAAAGATACTTATCGACAGTATTTTAAGCTTATGGAAAAAAGAAAAAAAATATCGAAAAAATGAATATATGATTTGAGTCAGCGTAAAACACTTTACATAAAAAGTTTCAAAAATAAAAGAAACAATTAATTTTATGCTTTCCAATTATGGAAAATAATTAAATATATTATTATGCATCTGAAGACTTGAGGCAGCATTGAGAGTTTTGATACTTCAGTTTTTGTATCGTTTTGTAATTTTTTCACTATCTCGTCTTGGTCTTATCTTGAAATGCAACAGGTTGTATTTATTAATTTAAATATTTTGTACTAAAAGTTCTTATAAGCCAGAAAACTGGTGGTCTGTTTGTAGTTATATAGTTACATTTTACAATTATCTAGAAGTTGTATATCTCGGAATAATGGATCCTAATTCTGTTATTATCAAAGGCTTGATAATGAAAAATATTCGATAGACTAACCGAGTTGTTTTGCGAAAAAGAAATCGAAGCTTTTTGGTTTGTCAGAAGCAGTTAATAGTTTTGTTAATAATTAAAAGTATCCTTCATTTATAAACGGTACACTTAACTGCAGAAACTTTAAGACGATGTGAAGTCCAAAATTAATTCTGTGAGGCGTTCCTTGATTAAATCTCTGAATTTTAACCCCGGATTTTAATAGTATTGATCTTAAACGGTTGATATTTTATATGATTTAGTGCTGAAGAGTTATATGTATCAAATTTATTTCAGTAAATAATTTTTTAAAACCAAAACTGTACAAAACCTTGAAAAAAACTCAAAAATTATTTACTCAAATAAATTTGACATATTCTACTCTTCAGCCCTAAACCACATAAAATATCAACAGGTTAAAACATATACGATTAAAATGCATCAATTTCCTAAGCCTGAGGTTTTCAAATTACTTAACCACAAACCTAATATAGTTTCAGACTATTATTTACACAGATTAGTAGTAATTTAAATTCATTTTTTGCTAGTCATTTTAGGTAGAAAAATTTCAGGACCTCTTTAAGTTGTTTATTTTAAAAGCTATGTAAGTAAAAGAAAAAGTGTATTTTTAGTTATGACAATCCCTTAAGTGAAGAATGGATATTATCGTATACCACTATATTAAAGAAAAAAATAAGGTTAGAAACCCAATCCAAAGAATAAAAAGTGTGTCGGCGCCCCGCTTACTCGTCCGTCAGTTCGTTCCTTATGCTCGGCAAACAAGATTCTGCCGCGCCTCTTAATTTAGAATGAAAACTTTTCGATTCCTTTACATCCTTAGATAATGACTATTATTCTCGCCGTTGAGAGCTTGGTAAGTTATAAGAACATTGATTACAATTCCTTGTCTTGAGATTACAGTTGCAGATTTCAAAGTTTTGCAGCATTGGCTTAATAAGTTCTCACAGATTTTTGTTTCTTCTTTTTAAAGCAGTTAACTGCAATGTGTAGCCGAAAAAGTAGTTTAAATAAGAATTCGGATGATTTTTCCATAATTTTCTATTACTAAGCAATTAGGAAATCAATTAAGTTCGAAATTTGATAAGAAAATGCTGTAATCATACTTCTTCTAAGAATTACATAATCACACAATGGCACAGCTCAGTTATGGATTTGCGAAATAAAATAATAAAGAATACAGTAATATGCTTGAGATGTCTTTAAACTCTAGTCAATACGAGTCAATCAAACAAAGAGCTATTTAATATGTAATGATTTTTAATTTATAATATGGTTTCCATAATGTCCTTTGAAACCTTTTTTATATAGCCTACCAATATTCTTATAACTTCTTTTAGTATACAATGTGGAAATCCTATTCTTATGTAACATAGGTTTCAATCAATTTAAAGAAACAGTAATTTAATTTCTTTATGTGTTTCACCCTATTCTTTTTAATATACTAACAAAGCATAATAATGTTATCGTATCCCGAGCGTACATGAAGTTTCCGTGCCCATGGCTTTATTAAGATGTCGCTGCCGTGAGTCTACGTCGAGTAATCTATGTGCATGTTTCATTAAAGAATCATAACTCGTTATTTAATAAACTCATTAGTTCTTTTAACATTTGTTGTGTTGCACCACCATCTCAAATCCGTCTATAATTTAATAGATTGGAAGTGTTAATTCGTACTTCGTGCGCCCTATTGTAGGCCAATCAAATTTTACATGCCCACTTCAAATCGACCAACCACAAACATTAGAGGTGACAGTTTCAAGTCTATTTCTTTTTTGTCTAGGATTAATGAATTATATTATTTATTATTTTTTTAGCTTTTTTTAAGACTACTATATTTAAATTTGTAACGTCTTCATTTTTGGAACTATATAATTAACATATTCTTCGAAATGAAATTTATAATCGGTAAAAATATCAAAGTTAGAAAATAAAAAGTAAAATAAGCAATTATTTGATACTGATGAAAAAATTATTTTGGTCACATTCCCTATTTATGTTCAAAAAAGAAAAGGTAAATAACCTTGAAATTGGCATATCACTGGAGCAACAGCAATACTCGTAGAGATATAAATAAAAACAGTATTTTTATAAAAATATAATTAATAAAGAGCAGAATATGAATACAATAATTATTTCGCCATTATTAAAATATAGATAGATTTTCTAACTCTTTTTTACTGAAACAGGCTATTTCTGCACAGAATTATAAAATGATTATTATTCCAGCATAATCTATTGTTTCAAATGTGACTTTCTTATAAAAAATTTTCAATATTCTAATTTACAAATTTGCTTTAATATTACTAATATTTATGATTTGTAAATATTTATCTTTTCATCACATAATTACATCTTTATGAAAGAAACTGGACAATACTTAGAAATTTATCAAAAGTTATTTAATTTTATAAGTACATTTAACTGATTGCGCTATGTGCAGCTTTCAGCAGATGCATGCATTCTGCACAAACTTTTGAAGAACATCAAGTTTATGTTTTAAGAAATATATGAGAAGAATCTTATTTTGCAAAACAGAATATAAAAGTTTTATAAACATTGTATTGAATTTAAAGCAACGAATATTTTTGTTGACGAATATAAAATTTTAATATTTTTTTTAAAGCAAACAATAGAGAACTTCGAGTCCAATACAAATTTATCAATTACACAGGCCCACAAAAAAAGTATATTGCTCTGGGGTTAAGACAACATTATTCCTATGTATTTTGACCATCTGAACACGAATCGACAATAAAACTTGGGGGTCGCTCAGCGAATTTCGAAGATAAAGTTAACAATCGGAAAAAACGACGTAGAAATCCTTTGTATAGATCGTTCGATGACAAACGCATTCGCAAGCACAACCCAATTTAGTTGTCGTTTATAAGATCACCTTCATTTAAGGCCTCATGCAGGTTTTCAGTCACTAAATTGACCTTACAAATGACAACTATACGGGTATTGCCAAATTTTCTCGTTTTCATAGGATAACTTTGCCATCTTTAGATTCGCCTTCAGCCTGCTGTTGTCTTCTGTTTTTCTTATAGTTTGCACGTCAGGAAAGACTGACACAAGTGTCTTTGTGGGTTTACTAATAAAATCTGGTTAGTCTTAACCTAAGACAAATGAAATTCTCTTTTTTAAGCCTTCAGGGTGTCTTCTCAACCTGAGACAAATCGTATTCTTTGTTTTAAAGCCTTCACTACTAAAAATCGTGGTTTTTTACGATTGTTTACGTTATCTTCGAAATTTTCTGAACGATTTTTGTGGTCCTGTGTTATTATATATATTTCTTTTGGTCGTTTGTACAATTATATAAGTTTGCGTTAAAATTTTTATTTACATTACTTATTTGATAGTTCTTCTAAAATAAACTATTTACTTTTAATTTAATTATTTTTTTCTTGCAGTTTTATTTTGATAGAGTGTGTATATAAACAAATATATTATTTTTTTAGGTACAATTTTATACTTTGTATTATATAACAATGAAAACTTTTACAATTTACATTATTTATCGTTAATAGTTTCCGAAGATTATTTAGAAGTCTATCATTCATAGATCTTTACATTGCCATTTCTATTATTCATTTAAATTTCTCCAACTCCGACTCCTTCTCTACATTTTATTCTGCATTATTTCAACTTCTTAAATTGCATACAAAAAGGCGCTTACAGCCGATGTCTAGTTCTTGCAGATAAATTAAAAATATCTTAAACAATTTTATTAGTATATGCGTGTGTCTGAGTGCATAGAATATGTATGAGTATCGATTTTCGCGCGTGCGTGCGAGTCTGTGTGTAAGTGTAAGTGTGTGTGTGTGTCTATGTGCGTGCGTAGTTTCTGCGTTGTGTTCAAACTAATTTTTTATTATTGTCACCGGTAAGATGACTGATATATTTATTACGTAGCGAGAAGTACTTTACGCTTAGCAAAAAACTATAATTAAAATTGTCATTTTATAGCAAGCCGTTGAGGAAAAGTACAAGTTATGTTCTGAAACCCTCTCACAACTTCTGCAATGGATTGCTGATGTGGAGGATAAATTAGCCCATCAAGATGTTGCTAATGAAGTCATTGAAGAACTTAAAAATCAAATAAATGGCCTTAAGGTATGATATATAATTTTTTTATAGACGTATTAATGTATAATATATATACTGCAGTTCATAATCTTCAACAGAAATTATGTAAACTTTAAAATTTTATATCTCCGCGAAAAATCGATGTACAGAAAATGGCGACGGGGTTTTTAAAAAGGCTTGAGAACCTTTTTCAAAGAACATTGGTTTAATTTTGGAATATCCTACCCTGGTAAAAAAATCGTTTCATAATGGGAGAAAAATAGGCGATTTCTACTAGGGTAGTTTTAATTTTTTTTAAATGTTCTATACCTATACCTATAATGTTTTGCCAATTTTAAAGAAAAGCTTGTTTTTATTTGCTTACGATTTTTTCTTTAAAAGTTTTAAACGAATCTGTAAAAAATCGAGCCTTTTTTTGATCTTGCATATCTTTACAATTTTTTACTTAAAAAACATGCGAAAGAGAAATAGTATGTTTTTTAGTATAAAATGACTTTGCAAAGTTTGATAAATTTATATAAAGTAGCAAATTTTTTTATTTTTTACTAATTTAAGTAATTAAAAAAATAATAGCGTCTTTGGGAAGAGCAGAGAAAACTATTGATATATGAGACGTTTTACGTCAACTCTCTAAGGCGGCGTAGACTTCACTGTTTTCAGCTTGTGTTTAAAAGGCTAAAGATGTATTTTTTTTCTCAGTTTTCAATATTTATCAGTTTTTCAAACTTGTTGTTCCAAAAATATTTGTTGAATGATATCTCGAAAAAAAACAAAAAATACCTTTTTAGAAAATGACTATAATGAAGAAATATTGCAAATGTAGTTTTTGGGATATAGCACTTTTTGTGTTTTTTCAAGGTCAAATTAAGTAAATTTTGAATCATTTTTTGTAGGTGTAATTTAGCTTTTTAAATACGAGTTCAAAACAGTACCAGTCGAAGCTTGTACGCCATTCTCGGAGCGTTGACGTTAAATGCCGCAAATGTCGTTTATTTTTTTTTTCACGAGACTCATAGTATGATTGTGAGCAAGTTAAATCGAGTTTCTTGTTTCTGGCAGACTCTTACACATGAACATATATAATCATGTATGATTTATGTTCATAAAAGATTTTTATATATAAGCACATAAATAAATTATGTTTTTTTTGTATATTTAAATCCTATTCCTAATCAATTCTAGCAAGTAAAGGAGGATATTGAAGCTCATGTTCGACCCATTTCAACATGCCTTGACCAGGTAAGACAAGTCGTTCTTACTGGGGGCGATGTTTTATCAAGTGATGAGATATCATCTCTAGAAAAGAATGGTCGTACTTTGAAAACCCGTTTCGACAAAGCTAATGATCGAAGCGAGAAACTACTTCGACGACTCGTGAATGCAAGGGATGAACTTACAAAATTCAAGTAAGTTGACAAAAAAATACCATTATTAAACCTTGAAAGTTCTATATTATATGATTACTTTATAACGAGATGAGATACGGCGCAGGCCGGGGCAAGGGTAGAAGTCGGTGGTAGCCCGATATTGAGGGCGCTCACCTTCCGGCGGGGCGGTTCAGGTTCCATTTTCGATGCCATCGCCTATGTTACCCTCTTCTCCTGTATCTACTCCGTTATAGTTACAATGTAACTATATGAACTATTCCACAATTTATTTCCCTTTTACGTTAACAAACAAATTTTTTTGAGAGCACACTCACGGGATTAATTTTTCTTATTTTTTGGAATTTTCTGGACATAGAAAATAATAAGATCAAACTCGATTTGAGGGTATCATTTTTTTTGTCGATAATTAGAATTTTAAAAAATGATTAAAAGTAGCTTTAATTTGATCCAAAATAATTTAATAAATAACAGCTCAATATGAAATTCGGAAAAAAGAAACTAGAGAACGAGAGCTTTCCAACACATTTTTCAGAAATAGAAAATGTTAATTACGTGAGTTTTAAATTAGGCTTGAAACTGACGAAAAAAGGTGGCAAAGGAAGAATTTGAAAAGAGCAATTGAATCCGTACATGATTACAGTATTTAGTGAATTTTAAGCCCAATTTTAAACTCACGTAACTTTTGAAGGAATCAACATTTTCTAATTCTGAAAAGAGGTTTGGAAAGTCCTGTTCTCTAGTTTCTTTTTCCCGAATTTCATATTGAGTTGTTATTTATCAAATTATTTTGGATCAAACTAGAGCTATGTTTAATCATTTTTCAAACATCTAATTATCGTCAGAAAAAAATGATACCCCCAATTGAACTTGTTCTTATGGTTTTCTACATTCAGAAAGTCCCAAAAACAAGGTAAAATCTATCCCATGAGTGTGCTCTAAAAAAAATCTTTTATTTTTTTGTCAAAGTAAAGGCTGTTGCTAAATGTACGTCAGATGAAAGTACATTGTGATGATTGTTTTGCTTTGACATCTGACTAGAGAAATTATATTCCGTTATATCAAAGAAGGGGGTAGCGTACTGCTTGGCGAGTAGGAGCGAAGTGGCGTCGAGCGAGCAGGGTGATGCCGCTTCCTTATATACGTTGTGTTGGCCTTTAACCTTACTTTTGGTTTGGCCTTTTTTCCGTATTCATTAATTATATATATAAATAAGGCACGTGAAGCATATCAGTTGAAAGCTTTTTAACATACTTCAATATGCAAAAAGTTTGGTGGCGAAAGATGCTTTCGTTTTCGAGAAATCATGGCTCAAAGTTTTCGTCTCCCAGAAATCAAAATAATTTTTTCCTCCTTCAGTGTGCAGGGAATTTTTGGGGGTTTTCTAGTGGAACCTTTTTCTGCCTCTACTTGATGTCAAATCCTATCAAAACATTTAGTGCTAACGGTGTTCGTAAGGGCGGCGCTACTGCGCTCTGCTTCACGAGGAGAGCGCGCGCGCGAAAACAGC
>JAWWEQ010018955.1:0-31664 GCA_035583055.1 Torymus tubicola
TATATATATGCGTATATGTATGAGAAGTTTTAATACGATAGAGGGAAAGAGAGAGAGAGAGAGAGAGGGAGGAAGGGACGATGATAACTGTATTTTTATTGGCAAAGGTAAAATTGATGATGCTCGCACACGTGTGTCTCTGCTCTTTGTGTATTAAACGTCACGTTGGATCATGCTCTCTGATGCACTATGCAACTTTGTTTACGTATGTATAGAGGGAGATATATAGTACGGTGGAAAGCTTGAAATGACAGGATATATATATATATATATGTATATTGCGAGAATGAACGGAAATTCAAAAACCTCTGTACGAACTTTTTCTATATATAAAAAGGTCAGTCGTCTCATAACCTTCAACTCCGCACTTTCAGCCCTAACACAAAAGTAAACTAATTTCCCCCTAACGATGCCTCTCTCTACTATCCTTCCGAAAGGTCATTCTTCCCTCGCATCCTCTCTCTCCTACATGAAAAATCGCATAACTCGAGGTTGGCGCACGAGTGCTGCGAAATCGACGCGCGCTCTCCCTTCTCTAAGAGTGTTTTTGTCAGTGCTTTTTGCCCTCCCTCGGATCGTAGTAGTAGTAGTGAGCGCCTGTGTGTTCGCCCCCCAGCTGTAACGTCGGTTTGTAGCCCGTGACAGCTCGTTTTTCTCAGGGTGAGAGAGAGAGAGAGAGAGAGAGAGAGAGGGTCGCTGCCGCCGACGCCGCGCTTTTTTCTCGCTCTCGTGCCCTCTCTTCTTCTTCTTCTTCTTCTTCCTCTGAGTAGAGAGAGAGAAAAAGATCGATTCTAGCGCGTCACGCACGTAACGGTAGTAGTAGTGTGCTTTGCACAGACGCAGATTCGATTGAAGTTTCGCCGCCTGTCGGAGGTTGGAGGAGAGAGAGAGAGGGAGAGAGAGAGATTTTACGTGCGTCGGTTGTATGATGATGGTATATGTGTGGTACAGAGAGAGAGAGAGAGAGAGAGAGAGAGAGAGAGAGAGAAGGAGAGAGGTGCCGATGGAGTATCTTGAGGGAAAGGATTATAACGTTGTTAGCGCGTAGTTCGGGTTGGGATAATTCGGTTGCCGGAGTTCTCTATACGGCTACCAGACTTGTATGCGTATGTGTGTGGTTTATACAAAAAAAAGTATACTACGGTCTTGGCGAAGGATGTATGTATGTATGTGTGTGGTAAATATTTGCGGGAGAACTGAGGTTTCGGATAAAAATGCGAGCACATGTTTAAGAGAGAGGGCAAGTAGAAAAGGATGTTTTATTAACTCCGTGTGTGTCTATATATAAATCTGCGCGTACAGAGCGAAATGGCTTCATTCTTTATTAAAATTACGTCTTCCTTATATATAAGAGTTTAAAGGTTGAAAAAATTTTTGTTCTCGGTTTAAAATTTACCTGACTTTTTTTAGATTATATATTCAGTGTAAAAAGGTCCCTTTTCCTCATTAATAAGCCGGGTACGCATATATATATATATACACATACACTCCGGCAAAATTTGCATAATTATCTTGCGCACGCGTCTCTGCGTAAGCATTTTCAAAATTCTATGTACCAAAGAGGTTCAAGGTCGCGGCCGCATTATTACATCTACCTTATTCCTTCCGATGAAAACCTCCACGGTATATAAATTTCAATAAAGATAACAAAAAAAATTTTCATAAAACCTTATTTTCTCAACCACATTCCCCTAATTAACTCATTATACGCTCTCTCATCGCTCAATCCAATCTACTTTCTCTTAATATGCAAAAACCTTCTCACTCTCTGATCCACGTATCCTATTCTGAACCGCACACACACACTTGGCGTCGCATCCACACAATCATCGTCATAAATCGAGTAAAATTAAACGCTCAGGGTAATTGAAGACTGCACCCTTCGTCCTTCCCAAAAATGAAATTCCCCTCCTCTACATAGTCTCTTCTCCACATCCCCCGTCAGCATAGGAAATCCATCGCTCTAGTACACGCGCGACATCCACACATATACATATATATATATATATATATATGTAGGGGAGCTGAGATTCTGCGTTAGAAGTTTGCGAGCGTGCGCGAGAGCGTCTGGATAATCCGTGGTAAGCGTTATTCGGCGAGTCTCGTAACGAGATTGTCGAGGACGCGCGCGCAAGGAGCGGGGGTGAGGGATTAGAGAGCAAGTTTTTGCTCGGGAGTTGCTAGATGGTGGTGGTGGTGGTATGGTGGGTGAAGGAGAGGGAGAGAGAGAGATATATGATGAGAAAGTGCGGTGGCAGGTGCATATGATTCGTTCGTGCTCCTTGCTATATATACACTTGGGGAGGGTGTCTGAGCGCACGGTCTGCGCGTCTTTATGCGTTTTTCCCTAGGGGGGTTCTCGAGAAGAGAGAGAAAGAGACAAGTGGGAGATGTGTCGACGGATGTAAGACGAGGCTTGGAGTTTTTGTTAGGTTGATGTTTGGGTCATCTTGATTTTGTCTCTGGGTGTTGATAAGAGTTAGGTCTTAATTTTTTCGTATAGTAATGATGTAATTGAATTTCATCGGGTATTTTTGTTTACTAAAGATATATTGTTATAGAACATGAGATGTATAATAAAGTAGTAAATATATACATATATTCTTAAAATTCATCTTCCAGACTATTCCGCACATATAAATTTGACAGTATCATTAATTATTTTAACGACGAAGACCATCATATTTTCCATCCCCTATTTCTAAAGAAAAAATTAGAATTTTATTACTTTCTTCATGACATACATTTCCAGTCAAAGAAATAAAAAAAAAGTATAAAGCTATATATACAACGACCGAATGACCGACGCAGATTTTTTTTCTTTCACAACGCGGTAAAATTTCCGCGGTATATACACCCTGTACACACCCAACAATAACACTTTAAAGCCTCGTCAACCCCGCGATTAAAAATTCTGAAAATCGTATTTCCGAACCATAAACGACGCTTTATCCCGCTCATAAAAAAAAAATTCCTCCACATTAATACCTCCTCTCTTTCTCCCTTCCTTCCGGTTTCTCCTCGCGTGCCAGTCTTAAAAAAAGAAAAAGAGAGAGAGAGAAAGCTCTCTTGCAGAGCGCGTTATACAATGGCTCCTTACGTCGTAACGCGCGGCGCCGTGCGCTGCACTCGTGCCCCAATGCTCCTTCTCTCTCTTACCCGTTCTGTTTCATCATAAAACCCTTGTGTGCTGCTGCGGCACAACAAAACAGAAAAGAAGAAGAACCAAGAGAAAGAAAAAGAAAACAGCGAGTAGCAGCTCGTAAACCCCACACTCTTTGTACGTGTGGCCCCTTTTTAATGTGATTTTCCCTATAGGACGTAAGTGTAGAATATATAGATGTAAAAAAAGGGTGTCGGAAAAGCCACTTGTCGTGAACACGGCAGTTGCCAGTCGTCCGCGCGCGCTTTCCCGAGTCTAACTTTCCACGGTTGACCTCGGAGGAACTTTGGCAATGAGATTATGCACATGTGTCGCATGTGAACCTTTGACGCGTCGTAAATTTTCGGAGAATAGAAACAAACCGGCGTTCGAGGAGTTGCCGCGTGTGTATGTCTGTCCTAGTCTCGTTGGCGAATGTTCCTTTTTTTTTTGCTTCGCGTGTGGTTTGCCGAGTCAGTGAGCGAGCGTTCGAAGTTTCAAGTTGCGTCGGTGTCTCGTTGCTTTTTTTGCTCTAAAGAGGACGACGAGTGTGTGCGTATGTAAGGGTATACATATGTGTGTGTGTGTGTGTTCTCGGGTGATGACTGGTCGAGAGCACGGAAACGCGTTGAGGATGGTTACAAGAAATTTGTAGCTTTAATGGCTCTGCGCAAATGTGGTGAGAATTTTTAGAGGTTTATATGTGTATAACCTTTTTTTTATTCGTTGTGTCTATGTAGATAAAATGTACAAATATATGTCTGGGGTGTTACAATGAAATAGCTGAAATTCTTTATAAAGAGAAAAATTTTTAATAATGTATCTAATGTACACGACGATGGTAAATATTTTTAGCCAAATAAAATTTGCATATTTAGAAAATAATAATTCATAATAAGAATTATATTAAATGTTAAAAATCTTTCTTTAATTTAAAAATCCTTCAAAATAACGGAAATAATAAAAATATCTTTATATTTAAATATATTAATATATATTTACTATGGAACTTATTCTATTTACAATTACAAAATTATTGTTGTAACATTTCGTTCGTTTAGACCATCATTCATTCATTTGGTATGCTTATGGAAATGAAAGCTAATCTAATTACAGATATTGAAATAGCATTTCAGTTCAATTATATAATCGGCGAAATTAGGTCTTATCATAAAATCTATTAATATCGGGTTAAACGAGGGGTTGTATTAAAATGACTCGATCGCAATCCAATAATATATCCCCGACGAACAATCCGATATACATAATATATATAAATTAAAAATTCCCAATTAATCCCCGCGAGCAGTCTGCCAATTCAAATAACTTCTTTACCAGCCACAAAAAGACAAACAGAATCGCATGCCGCATTCATAGCATCTCACCGAAAGCTTCAACCTCACCACAACCGCGCTCGTGGAATCGTAATATACCATATATACCTTGGACCAAAAGCGACTCTCGGCGTCGAATAAGGCATCCTCTCTCGTTCCCTTGCCATCCTTGAACGCAGGCGCCGATTCAATGGAGTAGTTTAGTAGCTTCGGAAACTCGCGGGCGATGATCTATAATGAAACGAGGGCGAATATAGAGAGAGAAGAGCGCGAGAGAAAAAGTTGCTCCGACTTTCGGCCTCTCTCTTCCTCTTCTCTTCTGCGGTTGCTCGGCAAGAATTGGATTCGCCTATAGCTATATAGACCTACTGAATTCCCTCTCTCTCTCTCTTTTACTCTTGCACAGGCAAGAGTGGAATTCGCGCTTGGCACGAGCCTTTCGAACTTATTCAATCAGAACAATCAAACTAGTTCGGAATCAAACAAAAGCTTTGGCCCGCACGCGCGCGTGTTCGAATGTCAACGCGCGAGACGCGCCGAGATGACGTAGAATCGAAGCGAGCAAGAGCGAGAGCGAGAGAGAGAGTTTTATGCAACGAACGCGTATACGCAAGCGAGTGAGAGAGAGAGAGAGAGAGGAAACGCAGGGCTTACAAAAGCACGGCTCTATTTACACGAGCCGTTCGCGCGCGCGTCGCTTCCATTTGCACAGAGAACGACGAAGAGCGGGTGAGAGAGGAGGGAGAAAGAGAACGAGAGGAGAGAGAGAGAAAAATAGAGGTGCGTTCCGAAACACACCTCTGCTGTGCGAAACGCGATCGGTCTGCGTGTGACAGGCTCGCTCATTTGTAAAGAGAGAGAGAGAGAGAGCGTTTTTGTCACCGTGCAACGACGTTATAATGCCGTCGCCAGAAATTTTCAAAGGCTCCGCGCGCGCGCGCGCGTGCGCGATATTCTATAAATGTCGCCGACTGGCGCGCGTATTATACGATTGTTTGCTATAGAGGGCGGTTTGCGTATATGTATGCGAGTATATATGCTGACTATAATAACGTCGATGACGGGAGACACGAGGGAAGGTGAACGGCCTGAGGGCGTTGGGTTATTATCAGATTAAATGTACGTGACGCTGTGTGACTGCTCGTTGCGCGGGTTATTCTTATGCTTGCGTATATGCTGGGGATCGTGTGAGGGGGGAGGAAGTGTGATTTGTATAGAGCTGTGGAAAAGATGATAAAAGTGTGTGGTATATACGGGATAGAAGGGTTGAGATTGATATGGTTATAGTTGTACGGATATTTGTTGATAAGATTAGTTTTATTTTGAAGCGAATTAGGCAATTGTTATGAAGGTAAAAATTATGGAAATGTAATTAGTAACGGTTATGTGTGGTTTAAGTTTTAGATCGTTGACTTTTTGTGAACTTTGTTTCATTACTGAATTGTTGATATCGTCAATAGGCTATTTTTTGTATAAAGGTCGCGTTGTTGTAATGATACTATTTCGTGTCGGTGAAATTATATATTCTGCGTAATGAACATCGACACGATTATAATCGAGATAAATGTGAAAAATGGGGTTTCTTGGAAATTGACAAATGATGATAGATTGTGACCTACTTCTATTTTTATTTTATATTTAGAAAAAAAAATGTTTCTATTGAACTGATATACACGATACGAACTAGTTCAAAGGATAAAAGAGAGAAAGAGAGAGAGAGAGAGATGCGAAGTAAAATAGTACAAAGCAAAAATGTCGAAAATATCATCTTTTAGTCGCGATATTTTTACTCTTCGAAAAACACGACTGATGGTAGTTTGTTTTCAAAGTTGTTAAATAATTCTAAAATAAAAAGTATTTGTTCCATCCACACGCTCTTAAAAAATATTCTATTCTTCCACGTTAAAAAACTAGAAAAACTCGTAGAGAATTTTTTAACACGTGTATATAAAATTCGAAAATGGAAGATAAACAATAAAAGAAGATCGTAAAATAAAGAACCAAGTATACACACACACACACACACACACACGCGCGTACCATAAAATAATAAACACCGAATTCTAAAACATTTCCGTGTGCGCACTGCACGCGCGCTTCTTTCTCTCGGCTGTACCGAGGATAAGCCGTCGTATATGGCGCGCTCCAAAAACAAAAGAAACTTTTAATCTGCGCGCTTGCAAAACTTTTTGCGCGCCGCCCTGGCACTCGCCGGTAAAATTGCTTAATTCGCCTATTTTTACGAGTCGCTCACTAAAGAGCCGCCTCCTCTCTCTCTCTCAACCTTGCAAAAAAAAGAAAACAACAGCAACAGAGAGAAAGAGGAAGGGAAATTCGTAGAAGAGAGAGAGGCTCGTTCCAGAACGCGCAATTGCAGTCTTAGTTCATGTGCGAAAGGAGCGTTAAATTGGATCTACACGCCTGCTCTACTGACTTAAGTGCGTGCTGTTTTTATCCCGCACTCTTTCTCTCTAACGAGCCTCTGCCGCCTGCCCGCTCCATTTGACGAAATCTCACTTTGCTTTGCATACTCGCGTTTTTTTTCCACCTACTCTTTCCTTTTCTCCTTCTACTTCTTGGGAGTTTAATCTCGTGTCTATATAGAGGATATGCGAAACGAGAGGAGAAAAGATTGTCAACTTTCGACGCGCTGATTAGGTATATAAGTGCAGCTATGTAGAGTGGATGAAGTTGGACTAATAAAGGCATGCAACAGCTCTAGCTTATATACGCGTACTCGATGGAGTGTAGTAGGGTGTGCAACGGATAGGAGAGTGAGAGTGAGAGAGAACCTCGACGAGGCTTCATTCGCGCGCCGCACCGACGACGAGCTCGCGAACGCGGTGGTCGTGTGCATGCGCGCGCTTGTTATCGTGATGATGCGGTAAACGCTGATTTGCGCGGGTAATTAGCGCTCGTTTTATATTTACATCGGCGCGCTTTTTCATAATTAGGGAAAATATTTTTATACGTGGGTTGTGGATTGTTGAAGGTTGTTGAACAAATTTTAGTAATAATAATTGTTAAATAATCCATTTATGCCTAATTTCGAATCACACGAGATATATAATATATTATTATGTTGAATTATAAAAAAAGGAGTAAATTATCTTTCGATTTGTTTATAAAAAATTGAGATGGAATGCATTTCAATTTGATCGTCGAAATGTTAGGCAAGAGTCTAACGTAGCTGTATTTGTGTTCTTGCTTTTCGTACGTTGGGTTAACATATGGTTTCATAAAGTAAATTTACATTATAGTCTTTATTTTCGGGACAATAAGAACAACTTTAAAATATTTTTATAGCGAAACAATGAGCACATTTCTCATTGAATATAAAAACCTGATAAAGTTTATTTCAATTTATTTTGCACAACAATTTCATCCAATCACTCCGGAACTCTGTAAAAAGGAGCTTGATTTATTTTCGCCGTGCCGGGACAATAAATTTTGCGAAACTTCGTTGAATCCCTGGATGACATTAAACCGCTCGGTAATTTTCGTCGAAAAATCTCCCTTCATGCACGTATATAAACACACACACACACACACAACCGATAAACCGTCGAATGCATTTTTTCCTTTTTTTTTTAATAAAGTCCGTAATCACATCTTTCGCATTTTGCGCAATCACCGTAGTCTCCTAAATACTTCCAATTCGCCCCTTTCCAACAATGGCTGTAATTTTGCGATTCGTTGTAGGACGCGACGTTGATATCGGTATCTTCCGACAGCGCTAAATTTCCAACGAAGGCCCATTTAAATTTTAATTAAAAACGATTAAAGCGGCCAGAAGAAAAATTAGCATTGTTATTCGGTACCGCGGTTCTCGCCTTCTCCATTTCTCTATCTCTACATCTCTCTCTCGTTCCTCTCTCGCTTTGCGCGCTTTTCGCCAAGTCCTGATTTAATTGACTCGGCCAACAATTAATTCGAGTCGATGGAGAAGAGCGATTTCTGGTCTCGGCTTTAATTTTCCTCCTCCTCCTCCATCTCTCCTCTCGCCCGATAATTTCTTTTATCCCGGAAAAGCGTTCACGCTGCTCGTTTTTACCTAGACGCCGAGGCATCGAAACCCCCTAGCTCGCCACTTACGCTATCTCTCTCTCTCTCTTTCTCTTTCGCCGTTGTCTAATAAGTATTTAAAATTCACTCGCGGAGAATTTATCGCTCAAGCGCGTGCGCTAGCCTCGGCATTTCCTGCTGGAATATTGTTGCTCGGGTACGAGCTTGAAGCCAAGAAACAGAGAGAGAGAGAGAGAGAGAGAAAGGTGGAGAGCGTCGTTTTCTTTTTCATTATTTATCGATTAGCATAACAAGCCTCAATAAAATGTAAATGGCGAGGTTCGTTACGAGAAAGAATTTAATTCGACTGATCAGAGGGTGTATGTGTGTGTGTGTTTTTTGTTGGTAGTAGTTTTATCGATTTTTTCATGATTAAATTAAAATTTTTAATTTAGCCTGGAGTGGAGGAAAAATTAAATTTTCTTTTAATTCATTCGAACGATTTCCATGAAATGTGTGGAACTTGAGATATTTTCTAAATTTTTTTTTTATAGGGATTGTACGTTGGTCAGTTTAGTTTTTCATTAAGATATAATTGTTGAAATTTTAATTACTCGTTACTTGTTAAAGCAAAGTTCTTCTTTTCCATTGAGTTTCGTGAAAAATATTTTATTATTAAAGAACTTTCTCTTGTAGAAATGTCAAGTATATTCTAGTTATAAGTTAGTTTGATGATTAAAATCTGGTTAGCTTTCAACTACAAATTAGAAATTTTGTTCACACTTTTAGTTTGAACTCTAGCTATAATGAGTTTAAATCTAGATCAAATTTAAGAAAAACTATCAATTGTTTAGCTGAATGCAGGGTTGCAGTTTTTGCACTTGTCTCTAATTAACATATTCAGTAATATTACAATAGTAAGTAAACCAATTAGCGGCCATGTCCGACATGCCACAAACCGACTGTCACTTATATGGTTATTTCGGGAAGAAAATAATAATTTTAATAGTTATACATAGTTTGTCGGTCAATATCAGTTATATTGTTTTTCCGATAACTTTTTATTCATTATTATTTATGAAGAGTATATAATAATACCATCATACTAGCCATTTGACTGAATATCTTTAAATGTATTTTATTGAATATTTTGCAGTTAAAATATATTATAATTAAATAAAGTATATTAATTCTATGACTATTATATAACGGTATCGTATTTATATACCGTCAATTCATATTTCTTAACTAAAAATTCATCACAAATGCTCATAAAACTTGCAAGATATCAATGTAATTACTGTTGCTTCCTCCTAGAGGAAGCTTTGTGATAGTATTTTTCTCTGGAATTGTATCATTCTTCCGAAATATTGAATGAGAGAAGGTGCATGCACTTATATGGTTATTCCAGGAAAATGCAATTATAGTATTTTTCCTTGGGTTCATTCGAAAAGAGGATTGCAACTTATTACTTCTTGTTATGACTGTATAATAAAAGACTATTTCAAAATATAAAAAATTGCATAAAATCGATTTTTTTAATTTTGTCACTTATATGGTTATTCTGAGAAGTCACAAATATAATGATCGATTTTAAGAGACTTTTAAAGAGATTTCATTAATGTAAAGTTATAAATATCCATAACTTAGGTTTTTGGAATATTAAAATCTACTATTGTGGTTTCCATCCTATTCTTACATTTAAAACCATATTCTAAAATTTAAGCTGAATCGGTCATCTGGATCTCTTAAACTTTCCTAGTTGGCTCATATTCCTTAGAAAAATATAAAATATGCAAACAATTAATACATTCAACGCTCATGCGATTCTTAGCTGGAAAAATTTATAACTAACGAATATTTATAAAAGCTTGGGTAGATTCTATTAGTCTATTATATATAATTTTAATAAAAATCTTTCATCAACCTGTAAACCCACCAAACCCTTTTAAAAAATTAATTACCTCGACTAACCACATAATTGAATTATCTGTTCACAGAAAAACCACGCGTAACTTTGCACCCACATAACCAACCACATCACCACCACCATCCTGAACAAAAAAAGATGCTGTGCCACCGAACCCTCGTCACCCAGCCGCCTCTCCACATCACGACCGTCATGTGATCGTCATCTTCAACTTGCTCAACGATCAGCTCACCTTAGCATTGGCCAAGAAAACTGTCGAGGCAAGTGAGGCATCATTGATGAGAATCAGACGATGATTGGGGTAGCACGCGTCATGGACTCGGGCGAGCGATAGGGCGTGTGCGGTAACCTGGTGGGGGTGGGTGGGCCTGGTGTTGCGCAGGCCGACAGGCAGGCGGCAGGTGTGATGGTCTCGGGGTGGTGCCCGTGCGTGCCCCTGGGGCGTAGGGACACGCCGCCCCCGCAGCAGCATCAGCAACAGTATCAGTATCAGTATAATCAGTATCAACAGCAGCAACAGCAAAAGAGTAACAATAGGAGAAGCGTCGGCCCGTTCACCGTCAGCGCAGCTACCGATCGCGCAGAGATGGTGCAAATGTTTTATTACGAGAACCGTGGCAAGTGCTGCCGGAAGCTGCTGCGGTACAATGGTTATCCTAACAAGGTTAGTGCTGATGTTTTTGAAGATTTTGCTTTTGATTTTGAAGAATACTTTAAGGTTTTGGTAGTATAAGGAGAATTTTAAAGATTGTCGAATGTTATCAAGAGCCGTGGTTTATAATTAATGGATTTAAGAGATGGGAAAATGTTGGTGCAATTCAATGTTACCCTAGAGGGTCGTTTGGTACCAGATTTAGAGTAATCGAAAGAGTCGACTAATAGTGCACTTGGGATAACGATTTCTATGATAATTCAGTAACTGCCGGTTACGTATATATACTTACTGTATGCAGATTAAAACAGTAAATCGTTACGAAATACGATTTAAACATACTTTAAATGTTTTCACATCTTATTTCCATACTCAATCACTTTTTACATTAAATTGTAAATTCACATTTTGTTGAAAATATTTGTTCTGGGCAACATTTACTTTATATTCATATTTGTTAGCAGTAGTGTTGGGGGAAATTTTATTTCGCACAATATTACGAAGAACACAGAAAGCAATGTAAGCAAAAGCATCATAGCTGCCTGCTGGTTTAACAATGAGATTAAATTTCTATGGGAAAGTGTAGAATGGAAATTTTTTAATTTCATAAAACGCGTATACATTGCTCATTTCAATAGGAAACCTTAAACAGGGGGTTTTCAAAAACACGTTGTTAGAAAAAGAGCAAACCGCAACCGTTTCATTAAAATGTAAAAATTAAAATGTGCACGCGCAGATACTTGTTTTAAACTTGGAAATTAAATTTAAACGGAAAATTACATAACTGCTCTATCTCGAGCCCTGCCTATCACATTCTTTATACGTTTATGTACGCAGCCGATGCAAAATTTAATTTGAAATATCATTCATGTGTAAGTACGCGAGTATACGGTTTCATTAAAATAAGAAAAAAAAAAGAAACTCGCAGCTGTAGATTTTACGTGCGTTCTTCTGACAGACACTAATTAAAAAAGGAATTCTTCGAACGCGATTCTCTAAACTTCGTAAAATTAATTTTCCCGCTCAAAAGATACCACACCTCTCTTCTCTCTGCGCACTCGTATTTAATTCGCGCCGTGTACGTAGTACGAATGCCGCGGTGTTTTTCCGCGTACACGGTATATAGTACGCACACGAAGAAACCACGCGCGTAATAACGAAAGTGTAATTCGGTTTTGTTCCCCGCTGCGAAATTAGTTTGTGCTAAGGGATTGTGCGAATAATCGAAAGCGAAGCGTACAATTTTACCTTGTATAGTTTTGTCAGAGATATATACAAGTTTTCACTTCTATATAATGTACGTTTGCTCGAGAATCATTTGAAAAATCGTCCTTTTTTTTCTTTTACTAAATTTCTTTTTTACTGTTAACGAAGGAATTCTTGTCAAATATTTTTCTCATTTGAATAATTTCCGAACGTCGTCTGAGCGATCATTATTCGTCGCCAACTGCTCTCGTGACGCGATTTCTGCAGTTTTCATTCGAGTCGTCGTATACCTGACAGTCGTCGCTTATCGTTCTCGTCGAGACGTCGAGTTGGCGCGCGCGCGGGATCCTTTCACGCGAACGCGTCGTTGATTGGAATGACTCGTCGTTTTCGGAATAATTCATTTTTCCCCTGGTGTCAGAATGATTTAATCTCAGATCGAAGGAAAGTTCATTCTCCTTCGTAATAATAATGAATAATTTAGGTCGAATAAAAAAAAGTTTTAGTAAAATATTAATTGACATTCATTTTCTCACGATATATATACTTCGTTCAAGCCTATTAAGCTTCCGCGTGTTTTAAAAATAGTTAACTTTTACAGTCAACCTTGTAAGTACATACAATATTTACTCTTTAAAGTAACAACTTCTACGTGGAAACAAACGAAGAATATGACAGTTATTTGACGTACGCAGAAACAGTTCGAGTTTCGAAACACTCAGTTTACTCCAAAGTAAGCACAACGACGAACAAAAGTTACAAAACCGTCGTGCCTATATAGACTAAATCTTCATTCCCCGACCTCATTTAAATTTCCTCTCCATCCTCACTTATCTTTCTCACTCCAACATCCTATGTACCCTTCTTTCAGCAACCCTCGAACCCATCATCCCATCATTGCACACTTCGCCCCATTACTCCAGCACGGAGAGATACACAAGCGCCACGCGCGCACACGCGACAGTCGCAAAGACCAAGAGCGGAAGAACCGCCCCTAAGCTTTCTATTTGGCTCCTTTATCTACCCGCCGATATCTAAAAGTGGCCTCGGCCTTAAATTCTCAGATAGCCCGGATATCCCGACGCGCTGCACCCAACAGCATAGTAGCACTGGCATGTATATATACATGTATATATATATATACACACATACACGTACATTTACATTGATCGGGCACGCGCGGATTGCGCTTGGGAGCGCGCGGGGGGGAGAGAACGAGATAGGGTCCGATTTTCAATACTCGCTCAGCCGCCCCCCTCCTCAGTTTCCCCACCCCCTACCTACCATCGACGTGTACACCGCTGTGCGGCCGTTCGACTTGCCTCGTAAAAGACTCACGTAATGGGAAACTTTTCGAGGATTCCCTCTCTCTCGCTCTCTCTCTCTCTTGGAGGAGAGAAACTTGCCCGAAGCGAAATTGCATTTTATTGGCCCGTGCGCTTAGATCGCGAGAGATTTTACTTCTTCTTCTTCTTCTTCTACTGCTACTACTATACGCTACCACTACCGTCGCTTCTTCTTCTCCTACTTCGGACCGGAGCGGTCCACTAAATCCATTCAAATAACTGCTACGCGCCGAGGCTGACTTCCAACTTTTTCTCCTCCTTCTACTGCTACCCCGCCGTCGCCACAAACGAGCGGTTATCGAGCACTTTCACCCCTTCCCAGTATGTGTACGTTGAGTATGTGTGTGTGTGTACGCGTGCAATGCTCTTTTTTCGCTATAGCGCGCGTTGGGGACTATTAAAGTGGAAGGAGAGAGAGAGAGAGAGAGAGAGAGAGAGACGAGCGAAAGGTTTTTGCACTAGGAGGTATCGGAGACGATTAATCCAGAGGGTTTTCCAGGAAGGGGGGTAAGTGGACAAAAAGTTTGAAGAGGGGGATGAGAGGTTGGGTATTAGGAAAATCGTTATAATGAATTTGCCGAAGAAAGTTTAGAAGAAAGCTAGCGAGAAGTTCTTTCCGGGGAGATTGAAGCTAAAGCTAAAGAGACTAATGAGAAGTTATCGATCGTCGCTTTGGTATACCGATATATACTTTTCGTTGTTTTTTTTTCTATGACTCGTGTTACTTTAGCTACCCAAATTAAGTAACTTTCATATCTAAGTAATGATTTTTGATCAGCATAAATTGTATATTAATCAATTATACGCATTCCTGTAAATCATTAATCATTAAAACATTAATGCCATTAATTTTTCGTATTAATTTATACACTTCATTTCAATGAGAATTTCTCCACCATAATCTTCATCTTCATAATTTTTCCTTATTCCATATTCACTCGCAGGACTGACCACTCAACCCACGCCAACCACCCTCGATCCTCCACAATTCGAAAACAAGTCCCTCGTTAATCATTCATCTCGGCCTCCTCTCGCTATCTCTCCTAAGTCGCGTGCGCGACTGCAACGAGCTTTGCATCGCTCAAAACTGCAGCAGCAGCAGCAGTAGCCATGGTGTACTACGGTCGCCAGTAGCGAAGTGTTCTCTGACCGCCACGGAAAGTGGCTCGGTCCACCACTACCCTAAGGGGATACGCTCGCGGTGGATCTACGAGCTTTCCTCTGGGGTGCTAGTGTGTTCGTCGTCGCGCATACAAAAGCTCTTTCTGTCCTCCGATTGAGAGGGAACGTAGGAGAAGAGGATTGGTCGGGTAAGAGTGTGCACTAAATTTACATGATCGCGAGAGAGAAAAAGGAAACGAGACGTGATGTGTGGTACAGGTGCACTGCAGGGAATTGGGGAAGCGTAATTAATGTATCGGATGCGAAGGCTTTTTGGTGTTGGGGATGGTGATGTATTGGTGAGGTGTGGGGTTGCGCTGTTTTAGTGTGAATGGGGTAATGAATGTGTTCCCGTTGCTTTTCGGGAGTAACAGTTAGTATTTATAGATGTTTTTACGTGAAAAACGTGTAGACCTTGATGATGTTCGTTATTTTGTATAAAGTACATAGTTTTTAATAAAATAATAATGAACGTTTCGCATTTATATTAATTTTGAAATAGTAGTCAATGAAACGTAATGTGAATGGAAATGGAAATTTTGATTTTAAACTTAAGAACTGGTAAAATGGATACTATTTTAAACATTTAACCTTCAGAACTGTCAGGATTTGAGTGCCAAAACTTGTGTCTTGCGTAATGTATCAGCTATATACAGAGTTTCTCCCAGTCAAAAGGTTAAAATAAATCAAAAATGTAGTTAAAACATGCATAGTATCATCAAATATGTATCCCAAACCCCACTAATTTTACATTAAAAATACCATTATCCAATTATAATCAATACCCAAGCAATTACATTTAGAGATTTAGAACACAATCCTTCTGCACAATCTAAATCACATCCTAGATCTTTTATCTCCAATTCCACAATTTAAAATAAACCTCTCTCCTATTCCAGCTTCCCTCGGCAATGCATCTGCATGGCCAAGAACAATCCCGAGCCGAGCACAATGCCCAACCCCCGTTCTAAAAAGGCCATTAGACACTATACCGGCTAAGAGTATTTTCCCAGCCGATTGGCGCCCATAGCGAAAGAAGTCGCTCTTGGAGAAGACCTCGCGCCGGGGCCGCGTATAAGCCACCGGGAGATAAATCGACTCGTTATCCGAATAACCATTATCCCGGTGAACCTGCGTTGGAGGAAGGGGACGACTAGAGTGTGTGTGAGAGAGAGAGAGCTACGTCGTCGAACTGGGCTAATGCCCCTATACTGCACAGCGAAAGAGAGAGGGAGAGTTTCGAAACTCTTTCATATCGCGGGCGCACGCGGAATTTCCTTTCAATAACCGTTATTATTCGCTGAGGCCATTTATTATCGGCGGCGGCGTCGTTGCTGCTGCTGCTTCTGCTGCCGTTGGCTCGTCGTGTGATATTCCCGTGGCGCCTTTCTCTCATCGACGTCGTCGTCGTCGTCGACACTCAATGGACTCTTTTCATTCATTTCCTGAAAAATCGACCGACCAATTTTTTATACTCTCTCGGTTCTTTGTCTGGGTGTATGTGGCTCGTCTGAGATCCTTTGGCGCCAGGGCTGATGGCCTTCCGAAGCATGTGCGACGAAGAGGAGGATATTTGGTTTATTTTTCTTCGTTTTGGGATCGATTGGGTACTGATTGTCGAGCATTATTAAACTTTTTTTGGGTATTCGTATATCTTTGTTATCAAGCCAGAATAGTTTATCATTACAAAAATTGTTTAAGTATTGTAAAAGAAGTATTTTCATATGAAAATTTTTAATAGAATGTTATTCATCCTATCTCTCTATATTACCACTAGGCTAAGAAACTACCGGGGAAGCATTAAAAATTATAGACACTCCCCTATCGTATGCATAATTTAAGAAACTTTATGAACTGCCCGTGCGTATTATCGCTATAAAACCCTCAAAAGCGATAAAAGTTAATACCTCCGCGTAGCCTCCTCTAGCCTCATTCGACACCAACCGGACTCCAAAAACAATAAAAAAAATGCAGACTCTCGCCCAATGAATTTCATCTATCCGCACACACACACACATCTCTACCCATAATGCAAAAAAAGAGATCGAAAAATTTAATTTTCCCTCCCGCGCGTCATCTGGAAGTCTCCCAAACGATCGGGAGCATTAAGCTTCCTCCACTAGCTCCAGCTCCTCGGGCTTTCCTCTTTATTCCGAGGGGCATTTGCCAGGCTCGGCTGAATTTTTACGAGCTCGGTAATCGGTCGCCTCGTGAACTATGCGCTGCGTCGTAAAGCTACGCACGCACGCGGATGCGCCGAATGGACGCCGCCGGCGGAAGTTCAAAGCGCTGCTGCTGCGGGGGAAGAAGGGTGGGATATTTCACCTTCCCTGCATGCGATTTGCTCTCGGGGATTTTGTCGCGCACGCTGCTGACCCCCACTATGTGTGTGTATGTGTGTGTGGGGCAATATACACCTGCCAGCTGGAGGATATATAGGCGCGCGGGTGGTGCATGTGGATGCGAGCGCGTTAAAGCGAGATAAAGCGCGATTCTTCGCCCTCTATACTCTGGGATTTTTTTTTCTTCGTGATTTTGTTTTATGGGTGGTATTTGCTATAGGGTGGGTGGAAGCGAACGTGCTTTTTATTCAGAGGAAGCGGATGGGCGGGGGAGGGGAAGAGTGGAGAAAAGTTTGAGTGCTTATAAATAAAAGTGTTTTATTGGGTTGTGAAAAAAACTTGTATATGGGAGAGAGGCGTGTGTTTTTTTGTTGCTATACTCTTGTGGCTGCTTCTGGTTTGTAGCATAAGCAGCAACAACGAGAGGACATGTTTGAAAAGTGCAGTATCGTATTTCTTACGCGAAAGGGCAGAATGGGTTAAGCTCTTGGGGTACAAAGTGCTTTTAGAGTTTCTATTCAGAAGCTTATTTTTCTCTCCCGAAGTACACATTTGTTTCAAAGTGCCTTTGAAGTTTTTAGATTCTTTAATCAATTTTGCAGAATGGACGGTTTTATAGAATTTTTAAAAGTAACTATACCAAAGTAGACGGGAATCATACTGTAATATATTCATCGATATGTATATATAATGGTGATATCTTATACTTTTAATCTTACCATGTATCATGCGTGTGATTCATGACTCACGTGACAAAATGAATTATAAGGTTTCGATATAAGCCCCATAACCATCAATAAAAGAAGCCATGATGATAAATTTTGAATCTTAACCGAAATATCCGAATAACAATTTTATCAACTTTTTAACTCGTCGTTTTAAAATCGCGGGAGATTAAAACACCACACCGCAATATACAGAACCAGCACACGTACCCGCAAAATCGACTTTCAAACTGAAAATAATCACATTATCCACCCTCTCGCAATCTCTCCTAATATGAACATCACCGGTTAAACCCCCTCAAGAAACACCCTTTCCAACCCGCCACTTCCTTTCCACCCATCCACTTTCTCTCTTGCTCTCTCTCTCACTCACTCTTCCACCCACACACATCCGCCTCAACGACCGGCGGCGGCGGCAGCGCATTTTGGTGTAGATTCGATAACCTCTTGCGTGTGCTTCGCGCGGCGCTTCTCTCTGTCGCGTCGCCCTTCAGCCATGCCATAACTTCCGTTTGATGTCGCCCTCCTCTCTCTCTCTCTCTCTCACTCCGGACGGGCAGTTTATTGCTGCGATTGATCGGAAGCCACACACAGCGCCTCGTCGTGTGGCGTGCACGCCTGTCAAATCGACGAGAATTTCGAAGTTGCGCTTTCTCTCTCTCTCTTGCGCTAGTGTGGCCCGTACAAATTGAAAGCTCGGCTAACGAATGTTCGAATTTTCGAAATTGCGATGAACTGGTCGCGCGTACTACCCCACGACAGAAATGAGATTCTCTGTAGAAAGGGAAAGGGGAAAGGGTGAAAAAGTTCGATGTATTGAGAGAGCGCGAGGTTTTTTTTGCGCTTTTGATTCGCACCCGAAAGGTTTTTGTACAGTGGTCCAATTTTTTTTGTCACGCGCAGAGTGTGTTATTCGCTCTCTTTTTCGGTGGCCGCTCTGGGCAGCAACAGCTTTTTGCTGAAATCGCGAGTAAATATGGAAATACGTGCGGGTATATGGTTGGTGTGTACACATGTGTGTTTCTTTGATATTCTTCGGCAAAGCAATATTTGGAGCAAAAAAATGCGAGATGGCGTAACAGTTCACCTTTTGTTTTTGTGAAAGTTTAATATTTTTTTTCGGACACTGCTCTTTTTCATATTTTCCACGTATCGAGAACTACAAGAAAAATATATTTTTTCCAGTTTTCAAAAAAAAAAAAAAAATATTTACATTCGTTACGAGAAACAAATATGTACGCATACTTCTAATTGGTTTGAAGAATAAAATGAAACAAAAAAAAGGAAGACATACCTTAAACGCAATATAAACAATTAATCTAAATCACCATTAACGCATCCTTTTATAAGTGCTATCAATTTCCAAAGTGAAAAGAATCGTCGTCTAGTCGTAAAAGAGTGCCAGAGAGACAGAGACTAAATTTGAAACGAATAATGCTAAGCGAATAATGGTCTTTTAAATCTCTTCCCCCATCTCCTACCATTCAACCTATAAGTAGAAGCTTTTTGTCGCGTGCGCGGGCGCCCGACGCTAATGCGAAATCTAATGGAGCAGTTTAGCTCTTCTTTGAAACCAAATCCGCGAGCTTACACTAACACCCTTATACACCTACCCACACACATACACGTACACACATTGACTGACACATTCAAGCTATACGTGTAACAACGTTAAAAGCACACGCGTGACACTCTATACTTGTCAGCGTTACGAGAGGCAATGATGACGACGATATAATACCAGAAGAGAGAGAGAGAGAGAGAGAGAGAGATATGAGACGAGACGCGCAGCGACGGATAATTTGCGTCTATTTTTGCGTCCTCCCAGCGCCACGTACGTGCGGTACTTTCTCTCTATATAGAGTAGTGCTGCAAAGCTCTCTCTCTCTCTCTCTATCTTCGATGCGGTGGTTACTTACGCGGATACTTTTTCCCCTCAGCGCTAATGCGTGTAATGGCTCTGAAAGATGTACGCGCGTGCTCGCGTTAATAATGCAAGGTGATGCGTTGCGAGTAAAAACGATGGTCGCGCTCTAATATTGGATGCTTTTATTTATAAGCAGCCAAACACTAATCGATGATGCGGTGGTGTAATATTACGATCAATTTTTTGTTTTTTTCTTGTTCATAAAAGAGAGAAAATTGTTGTTTCTTTCCTTTTAAAAAGATTTTTCGCAAATACTATATAACGACGCGTGAATTAATATCGAAAATTAGTTCAGTGGCAAGTATCTCGATTTTGGAATGTGATCGCGGATGGTAATGTACTTTGAAAATAGACCGAGTCAGTATATATAAAGCTCGCTCTCGTATCAATATTCAATCGACTTGTTCAACCAGGTTAAAACTCCCTATCGTTCCTATGCCTGGAATAATACATCGGGAACTTTGGTTATAGCTCCACGAGAGTTTATTTTTAAGCTATGCCACGGTTAAACACGAGCTCTTATTACAAGCGTATAGGTTGTTTGCGCGCACGCTGGAAGAATGATGTGCTCTTTACTTCCGCGTACGTGTAGTACTATCAATAGAGCGAGCTCTTTGCAGGCAAAAGTAATCTACGAGTTACTAAAATTTAAATGAAGATTAAATTATTTATAACAATCCTTGTATGAGAAAAAGAAATTGAACCAGCGGTGTTATACAACTTTTCTCGTCAAAATCATCAACACATATGTCAAAACGGAAGGGACGTGCGAAAAAAGATCCTATATATATATACACATTACTACTACCACCTCTCCCTACGTACATATATATACATTATTGATGCGCGACGAAAGTCCCCATTGACACCGAGGGAATTTCTTATGTATAGACCTCGTGCATTCCATCTCTTACACACACACACACACACACCTATAGCATTAACGTCGAAATTTCGTACACCCCAAATCAAATTCGGCGCTCGCGCGATTCCCAACGGCGATGCTATAGCTTTATATATATATATATATGTTCACGCTCGAGGCTGTGCGCTCTTGAGAGAAAAAGACGGATGTTTCGTCGATTTTTTCTGACGCGCGCGCGTACGGCTCGATTTGCCGCTTCGCTAGTCCCTTCGGGTCTGTCGCCTGTATGCTATACAGAGAGCGAGAGAATGACGTTACGCTGTAATACGTGGGAGGAGAGAGAGAGAGAGAAGGAGAAAGAGGAGATTGGCTGCGGCTGCTTCTTTTCTCTTGGAGGAAGAAAATCACTCTGGCAAACAGCCGGTGGAAATAGCGAAGGTGCGGCGCTACAGCAGCACTACTGTTGGTTATTTGGGTAAAAAATTTCACGGCTTTTGGGGAACACGGAGATAGGGTGGAGATTGAATTATTGAGTTTTATTGGATCTGGGTTAATTCGATGTTTTTATTATAAAAGAGTGGGTAGTTTGTTTAATGAGTAAATGACGGTTATTGCGTTATGTCGATGATAGCTTTGAAAATAATAGTTTGATTAAAATATCGTTTAGAAACGGAATTATTTTATTCAGGATATTCGATAATTTGAAATTTTAATTTAAAAAGGATTATTTTAGTTGGGTTTTTTTCTATATTAAAATAATAAAGAGGAATAATAAAAAAAGTTTTATAATATCTAGATGTATAAAATCAACGGTGACATTTTCACATTACAGTATACTAAAAGTATAAAAGGATTATTCGAATGGGCGCGTGTCGACAACATTTAAAATTACGTTGTTATTATCAGCTTATCGTAGTTAGAGACTGGGGTAGCGGACAAAGGAGAATAAAAACACCGTTAGATTTTATTAACGCATTAAACCATTAGCAGGCATAATTTTTTCTCATTACCAACCAGCGAGAGCGCGCATCTCCCATAATAACAATATTCCCCGTTTTTACGAAAACCTCTGCTCTGTGCTAATTCGCAAAAGCACAAAAAAAGCGTTCTCCTCCTACACACGCATAGCTATATAACGCTCG
The DNA here is from genome assembly GCA_035583055.1 of Torymus tubicola. Taxonomy (NCBI): domain Eukaryota; kingdom Metazoa; phylum Arthropoda; class Insecta; order Hymenoptera; family Torymidae; genus Torymus; species Torymus tubicola. The sequence goes on from JAWWEQ010018955.1 coordinate 21,778, forward strand.
CTCGTAACTTTTTCCCTTCGCATACTCTTTCCCACCCTTCCTCTCCAGTTAACCGCGTTATACCTAAATCTAAATTTTTCTCTCGAACGTGAAGAAAAAAAAGAAGCTGCAGCAGCACCCAACGCAAAAAAAGCCTTGCGCGCATGCGACGTATAAAATCCCAACGCGAACTTGTCAACGGGAAAATTAGTTTTTCCCAACTCTCTTTCTCTCTCTCTCGACGTGAATAAAAAAAAAACAAGACAAGAGAGACACGCGCGCGCGTCGTTGGCGACGTACGTCGGGAATTTTAATCCATCACGCGCATTACGCCGCGTGATTAACGAGCATCGTCGTCGTTGTATAGTCCCGCGTGCGCGCAGAGCGTGTTTCGATCCGTCGTCCAACAGCAACACGTGTTTCTTTGCCAGACGCGCGCGCGTGATTCGCGACTGCGGTCTATTGGAGTGCTGACGAGTGAGAGAGAGAGGGACTACGCATCGTCGTCGTCGTCGTATAGTCGAGTCGTCGCTGTCACGCGGGATTCTATATAACGGGAGATGTTGAGTATTCTCTCTGTTACGTTGTGGTGGATAATTTTTTTAATTAGTTGTGTGAGAGAGAGAGAGAAAGGAGAGGAGTTATGTACAGCGGGTAATTATATAAAGGCTTTGTGTGTTGTATCGATGTGGAGTTGACGGACGTTGATTAAAACGAGGGAAATGTGGATTATTGACAAGGTTATTGTGAAGCGTTGAATATATGTCATAAATATTGAAAATGGGCGTTTTATTTTTTATGAGTAGAGCTGTCAAAGGACGTTAGTTATTTATTCATTTTTTTTTTTTTTTAATGAATATTACCCGTTGAAAGCGAATTCATTAATGTTACTTTACAGGTATTAAAAAAATCATGTTCTCTTTGTACAGCGACATGCATATTAATAACTATACATGTATTAATAATCCTAATGGACGATGTATTTGAGCATATTCCGAGAAAAGAAGGACGCGAATAATCTGCTTTCCAATAATGGTTTCTCGGTATATAATCATCTAGGTTGTGAAATATTGTAATAAAATGTACATATATCTGTCAATAATATGTTACTGTTATATTTATACCGCGTAGATTCATTAAAGCGTATTAAAAAAAATTGCAGTAAATATAATGAATTAAAAATCTCGAGTCGCTTTCAAGCATTATTAAAAATTAACCGATTCATTGCACATATATATATATATATAAATCATACTACATTTCATCGATATATATATTCGTAACCACACTGCTACCTATTACCAACTAACGCGCGTGTGCAGCCAATTTAATTTTGCAAATATGACTACTGACACGTATACGTTTAGCCGCTCGGCACATACCAAATTTGCAATTGCCGCGTAGTTACAAAGATACACAAGTAGCACGATTCAGCTTCACGTCAGCCGCAATCCATTCGTTCTCAACCCAAACACACACACACACACATACATACAAACAGTATACGCCAGGCAATAGATCCATGCGTGTACCCCAGATACTTTCTCCTACATCCATCTGTCCACTGCAGAAGCGTGTAAACTGCCGCAACATCATTCCAAACATCCCAAGCCATAACTTTCCTCCTCTCTCTCTCTCCCCCCCTCACACCTCAAAATCGATCCTATACTGCTCTTCCTCTTCGTTTTCGAAAAATCATCCTATCATCACACACTATCTATACATGTTCCACAATCATATATGTACATTCGGCATCGCTTGAGAAAACACACTTTGTCACGCATCGAGTCGCCGATCGTACTGCTATACCTACCCTCCAAATATGCCATGTGCTCACACTCGCGATTAATCACGAGTCCAAGCTTGCACAGCGTCGTGCTTTTCCTCGATGATCAATGCTCGCGTACGTGCGTGGTGGGAAATATAATGCGCGAGCGTATATATATATATATATATATATGTGTGTGTTGCGGCATTTTAGCTGGCCGCGTTAACAGATTATTAACGATCGCTTTGGTCGCGCGACAGCAGTGGTGGCTTTTGAATTCTCCACGCGTGTGTACGTGTATGTTGGTGAATGTATATATGTGTGGGTGTGGGTGCAAACGTCAGTGCTGTTTCGCTGTCACGCGCCTGTCGCTTTCTTTGACGGTTGACCCGTGTGACGTGTTTGCCGTGCGTGTGTCTGTGTTGAGAGTGTGACGAGGGAAAAGGGGATGAGGGGGAGGATGTTGGTTGAGGTGACAGTTGATGGGTTTTGAAGGATAGATATGTGATGTAAGAAGGGGGTGCGGTCTTGGTTTGTACATAAAATTATGCAATATGATTAGTTTATTCCGTTTAATTTAATGTACCTTTGGTACATTTTAGCTTTAAATTCTATAAAATGGAATTTTTAATATTTAATTCTTATTCTAAATGTTTCTATACAAAAACAATTCGAAAAATGAACACTAAATTCTGTATACATCAATCAACGCAGAATGCTTACACGAACCTTTCCACCTCGTACATTAACAATCCAAAGCCAAAAACACACAACCGCACCTACAAAACCTCTCTTTATTTTTCCATTACTATAAAAGATCATTTTAATTAAATTTCCGCAATCCCTCGTTCTAAATTAAATTCTCCCACAAAGAAAACAGCCAAGCCCTAGCTTTACAAACGAAAGCAGCCGACGTCGCCGTTGCTACTACCTTGCGTGCGCGTTCCAGAAAAATATGTAGGCTAGAGAAAATACACAGTAGTATTCCGTAGGAATACCGCCTCGGGGCTTCCCTAGACCCGCGTTTTTCCAGACCCACGCGAGAGTTGCATTCCGTGATATTTTCACTTTCCGCGTGTCGCGCCGTTGCACCAGAGAGAGAGAAAGATTTTTGCCGAGGGTGCATGTAGCGTTGAACTGCAGCGTGAGGGTGCAACAAAAAAAAAAGGAACGAGGCGAGAAAGGAGGCCACTCGCGTGTGTTTTTTGGCAATGTGAGCAGGCAACGGACGGGTTAAATATTGCTCGTATAGCGGTTTGGCGGGATTGTAATTAAACGCCCTGGCGTGTTTTATGAATGGCTTTTTTTGCTTTGAAATTTTTTTTAGATTAAAATTTTGATTGTGGCCATCATGGCGAGGGTGGGTGTGATGTTATGCAATCTCATTTTTAATTTACCCTCGTATAAAGTTTATCTCTTCAATTTTCTCGTTTCGTTAATTGATAAAGTTTCTTTTTCATCATATTACCTAGGTTTCTTCTTATACTGAAACCATCACACGGTTTACAATAAAATTGTTGAATTTCACGTTCAACTAAAGCACTTTCAAACTGAGAAATACGTTCTAAAATTATTCCAACGAATAGTAAATTTCGAAACACTCTGCGTTTTCCCTCTATTCTCCGAATACTTTCACGAAACCCCTTTCACGACAACAGTCAAATATACCCAACACGTCGCTTTGGTTCGCCTTAACCAACGTAACTTCTCGCAACTATACGCTACACACAACCCAACGAAAACAATAAAATTTTTCGTCTTGTCCCTCCTCCTTTTCCACTCGTATATATATATACTTCTTCCAAAACAGAGAAGAGCACTTCGCACACCGACTCATGCCCTTCGGAATTCCTTCGCGAAGACAACAACGTACACCCCAAAATTCAGGTCGAGGACGAAAGGGTATGCGTATGTGTACATATATATATAACCCAAGAGAACGAAAGAGGAAGAAAAGGGACTGACTTTTATACCAGTGCTGTACAACTCCAGAGGGGGGACAACGCCAGACGGGAAAGGCATATAATGGAAGTCGATATATAGAGGGACGGAAGGAGGGAATATCCGGTGCGAAAAAAGAAGCGCGAGTGCAAAATAGAAGGCACCACCCCGTGCGCGCGTCCTGGCTTCCTTATTTATATTTGGATCTGTATGTATGAGCGGAGGTGGAGGCCAAAGAGATGACTCTGCATAATTCAGTCGTACTTCTTTATATATCGAGACGCGGAGGCGCGCCAAGCTTTGGATAATGCAATTGGCTGTTGTTCGGGCGTTAATAGATTTGACGGGGTCAGCAAGAGAGATAGAGATAGAGAGAGAGAGAGAGAGAGAGATAGAACGTGCGAGAGTACGATATGACTATGATGTTAATGGGGATGCGACCTGTACACAGCGGCTGGGGTAATTATAAATGTAGATGATAAAATGTGTGCATAACGCGTGTGCGTATAGAGAGCAGTAGGATTTGCATGGGAAAGGTTGCATGTGTGTGTATGCGTATGCGTATACGGACAAAGCTGAATTAGCTAAGCCTCGGAGATCACGGTCTAATGCGTTCCTGAATATTCATATGTCGAAATATTTTGGGGGTTTCTTCTTTCGGCCCTCTGCGGTATATATGTACAATGATTTTGTTAAATCTATAGCTGCCACCACACAAATTGAAATTAATTCTGTAGCAAGTTTTAGTCGGCAAAGGCTTTGTTGCAAACTGACTGTTCGTATAGAACTAATTATTAACGAACTGCGAGAGTGGGGAACGAGAGCTACAGAGAGCGAGGAGAGGAGAGCACGAAACAAAAGCGATAGTTACGTGAATGAAGACCGCGCGTCGAGTATTCTATCACGAAAGAATAGACAATTCATTAAGCTTCATAACGTCGAAATCGAGCCAAGAATCTCCCTTTGTCCGTATAACCTCGTCAAAGTAGCGGTATAACATCGACGAGCGAACGACGGTATATATATATATATACCTCTTACCCCACCCATTGAAAATAATACTTACCAGCGATAATAAAACAAATAAAGTCTGTAAATTCCGCTTAAGGAGAAAAATCAAAGCATCACTTACAGTTTTTCCTTCCCCTCTCTCTCTCTCACTCCTTTCTTCCCCTCTAAAAACTTAGCACAGCTGATACAAAAGTATTTTCAACGGAAGAGCCTGTGTGGGAGAGGAATAAAGGCCGCGGCGACGGCGGCGAGCAAGGAGCAGAATGAAGCGGAAAGAGAGAAAGAGGGAGAGACAGAGAGAGAGAGAGGAGATATTCCTGGGTGCGGAAAAGCCCGCGCGCGGTGCGAGCGTACCCATGGCAACGAGGGGGAATTGCCACTGTGGCCCGTTCCACACGCCGCATCTGTATATATAGACGCGAGGGAGAGAAAGAGAAAGTAGAAGAGAGAGGGAAAAGGGCTAAGAGTAGCAGAGGAAAGTATAGCGAAAAGACGGACAAGACAGAGAGAGAGCTTTTTCTACTGGCTCGCTTGCCGATGATAGTAATAATGTACCTGTGGCCCTAGATCCAAAGTAGGTCGTCGGTCTCGTCAGTGAGCGCGCGCGCGCGGTCATTCGGCCTCGAACGAAAAAAAAATGCCGCGTTCCCTTCAATTTTGCGCGAAAAAAAGTGTCGACGCGCTACCGTAATTAAATTCACCCGCCGCGGCCTGGATTTTCTCTACCCCTCCGCGCGAGCATGCGGAAAATAGTTTCGCGCTGAATTTATATTGCGCGGGGATATTACGAAGAAGACTTCTCAGCTGTGTGCGAAAGATCTTTTACTTGGAAATGTGATGCAGGGGGGGTTCGTGGAATCGTCTTTGATTAAAAAATTTCTTCAGGGGATGTCGGAGAAACGCGTGTGGGAAACGGTGATTTTTTTTCTTTTTATTAGCTTGGTTTTCCTGAGAGCTCTGTGGTGCGAAAGGGGTTAATTTGTGAGAGTGAACTGCTAGGGTAGTTATGTGTCGGAAAATGTAGTAGGGGATTACTGTAAGGAGGGCAGAAAATATATGTATGTGTATAATATACGTTGATGGAACGAGGAAAAGGAGAGGGTGAGTTTAATAATTATGGAATTTCGCTTGGAAAAACTTTTTCTTTACCATTCGAACGAACTCGCAAACTTGATAAAATAATGTCGCCCCGTTATATATACGTTCGCTAAACTTTTCCCGTAAAATATTTCACGGTGAGAAATAAAAGTATCCAACTTAAATCCCTCCTCCCTATATACCCATTCCATCCCAAACAAAATCTAAAAATCGTTTTCTCTGCCATAAAAACTCTCTCTCACTCTTTCTCAAATGCCATCGAAAACACGTTAACTCGATGTCACCCTAACGCGTGCGCTATCTCTTCAAACTCGCTAATTTCCTCGCGTCGCAACTTCTTCAACCGTTATAGCACACTCGCGTCCTCACCGAATTCAAATCCAATCCCGTGCGATAAATTATCGTCTCGAGACTCTCTCGCGAACGCGTTAAATATATATATAGGCGACGAGAAAAATTGCCTCGTATACGCGCGCGCGCGCACAGTGAGAAGAGGGAGAAACGAGGAGAAGAGAGGAGAGAGGCGATCAATAGCTCATTATCGCTACTGAGCCGCGCGCGCACATGTCGCCAGACAGGCTGGTGAGGGTATAGGCTCAGTAGAGCAAAGACGCTGGAAGCGTGCAAGTTCGGTGGGATGTGTGAGCTTGGGAGAGAGAGCACACGCATGGTGGGGAGAGTAAAGAGAGAGAGAGAGGGAAAGAAAATTCTCGAGGACGAGGAGAAGTTTTGATGGAGGAGGCGGCGGATGGGATAGTTTGAATGATATTAGAGGCGTTTAGTTTGCCGGTGGATATTAATTACGTTGATGAGTTGTTTCGTTTATGTTTGGAAGTAATGTTTATCATGAAAACGTTAAAAGTATTCAGGTCTAAGAGAATGTTTTCTCATCGTCAATATATAATTAGGTCGATATATTTTTACTTTACGTAATTCGTTAGAAATACCTTATAATAAAAGATAATAAGATTTGAAAATAAATATCTCTTTTCCGTATTTCAAATGATAAAGATAAATAAAAATGATTTTTCGAAAGCACCCACATGACTTTAAATTCCCAAAAATTTGGAATTTCGTCAAAACCGTAAGGTTGAAATCTCATTAGAGAAAATTTACATATGTAATTTTAACGCTTAACTGCGGATGGCACGAGAGGAACAAAAAAAAAATCGACTTTGAAACTTTCCAGAATTGAATAAAAAGTTCTTAAAACCATTTCAACTCAACTTAAATTTCTCTGATTCTGCAGATTGTTTTAAACGCAGCGTAGAAAGTTTTATTAAAAAGTTCTCACCGTAGCCCACCGCCACCGCCGTCACTTCCACTAACTACATGTACCATAGGATATATCCTTAATAAAAACAGAACATCAGCTAACGTTTATATACTGTCCACCTAATACACTTCCACTCTCATATCCATCCAAATCAGTCCTTCATTATCCCTCGACCCATTCGCACACTTCAATTCCAAAACACCGCGCCGTCAACCAGCGGAAAAAAAATCTCTCCGGGTACCTGGAAAATTCGCTCTTTTCTCCGCAATACCAAACCCTCTTTGAACGCATTCTTCCATTCTTTCCACACGCCCATACGTCTATATATACAAGCAAAAACATAACACGCGCAGATAATAGCGGAGAAGAAGCGTTTGCCGATGCGTCGTCTCGCGCGCCTCGGTAATCGACTGCAGCCGCACCGCCTTAACGAGGCTCTTTTGTTCAAACTCATTCAGCTGCTCGCGCGCGCACCACTTGGAACTCATGCGCGCAGCTTTTTTCCCTCTCACTTTTTCTTTCTCCCCTTCTCGTCTCGTTCTTCGGCCAAGCTCTTTCAGTCCAGTGCACACGCGCGTGTGCCTGTAATTTACTTCTATACGCCCGCCGCGTGTGTTGTTGGTTATTAGGCGGGAGACCTACGGGGGTTAACCGATGCTTATGAGATTCGCAAAATTTTAATTTCGATGGAACATGGAAGCGTGTAGGTGTAGGGATGTTTTAATAAGATTTTGGAAGGTTGTTTATGGGATATATAGCTGGGGGTATAATGTAAGCATGGGTCGGAGTGTGGAGAGTATTTATAGGTTCGTTAGGTGGTTCGGTGATTAGAATGAATAGGGATCAGGTTCGAGCAGGTGTACAACGATGCTCGTAGATTTTAATTATTCTAAGTTGAGTATATATTATTATACGGTATGCAATAGATTTTGATTTGCATATAAATACAAATTTAAGTGTAAGGAAACTTTATTTCCATTTTATTCCCAACAAATCTATTCAATTTTATGCTAAATTCGTACATCAATATTACCAATACCGTACATACGGAGGGGAGTCCCTTTATCGATTTCCCTCTGGGTCAAGAGTATACCAGATGACAAAAAAAAAACGCTGTGGTATTTTATTTTTCCTCTTTTTTTTACATGTTGACGTTTCGATGGACAATGTCGGGAAGCGCCTCTTCTCTCTCTCTTCGGCTACTACTTCTTTTTTTTTGTCAAGAACTCTCTAGAGCGAAGAGGTAGGTAAAAAAATTTCGGCTCGTGACACACATCACCGTATTTTCCTTTTAAAAAAGAGAGAATCCCGAGGAGAGGACTACGAGCAACGTCATAAAACACGAACAGGCAGCAGCAGCAGCATCTCAAATTTTCTTTTATTCTACAACTTTGACTCGCATACATCAGTCTGCCAAACTTTTATCTCAGACAAGTTTCTTTAGTAACGAAAAAAAAAGAAAATTTTCGTGCCACGAAAAACTCATTTTTCAAGAATGATAAAATAAAAAGCAAACTATTTTGTTTTTTTTTTGTTTTCGTTGTTGTCGTTGTTGTTACTACAGCTTTGTGTGTACAATAGTTGCAGCAACCGTATGCAGACCAAAGTTCACGAATCTACCCTATGCACACTCATGCGATCAGGCACCGTTTGACATGTAGATCACGGCCCCGCTTGCGAGCTCACACTCGCGCGTTTATTCGCCCCGTTGTTTATTCATCTCCTCTCCAACGAGCGAAAAACCCCGTGGCGTTGGGCTTCTTAAAAAGCAAGCGAGCGCTCATTTTCATTACAAAGTGCGCGCGCGCTCACCGCGTTTCACCGAGGCAGTAGGTCAGCCGGTGGAATTAATCTCCGGGCCAAGCTTCCTATCTCTCTCTCTCTCTTTCTCTTCACAGCGACTTAATAAGTTCGAAGCGTTCGCGCGTTTGCTTCCTCTCTCTCTCTCCTCTGGCATTGATTTCAATCAATCCTTCTCCTCTCTCTGCCTCCGTCTTTTCTTTAAACCATCTCTACGGCGAAAGAGAGAGAGGAATAGAGATAGAGGAGAGAGATCGTAGTACTCTAACCTCCTCCCTCTACTTGCCCGTTGAGAAATTGCACGCGCGCGAGAATTCATTTACATCCGCGCCGCGGGCGCATCATCGGATCCGGAAATTCGAGATTTACGCAAGGAGCGCAAGGGGGTAGGCCCCTCTTGAGAAAGAGAGGGAGATTATTTACTTACGTATATCGGCTGCTCTATCGCGAAGGAATTCTTTGCTCTCTCGATCACCGGAGATGGATGGATTTGCGGGTGGGAGGGGTTGGGGTTCTCGAGGCTAGATTTGCGCTGTAGAGGTCGTTAGTGAATGGGCTCGTGTGTTTAATAATTATAGTGGGTGGTAGGGAGGATTCCGACTTGTTGAAACGGTGGTTACGAAGAATCCAGAGAAGCAGAGGTATATAGGGTCGGTATAGTATTATTATTATTGCTATTATTTGGTGTTCGATGAAATGAACGTCTTGTACGGATAATGGTAATACATGATATTATTTATAAGGACATATAATGAATGGTTAAACAATATTTGTAAAGAAAAATTCTTGTTAACTTTCTTTGATCTATGATGCACCGAGTAATAGAAGGAGTTATAATTACGTTATTACTATCGGTAATGATATATGTAATTTAATGTATCTTTATATGAAATCTCTCTAAAATTACTTTTTAAAAAAAAGTAAAAATATTGGCGAATAAGTATATCCGTTTCTCTCTCTCTCTCTCTCTCTTTTATTTTTAAACGTTTATAACCACAAGAAAGTTATGAAATC
>JAWWEQ010018996.1:0-31623 GCA_035583055.1 Torymus tubicola
CCAAACCAAAAGTAAGGTTAAAGGCCAACACAACGTATATAAGGAAGCGGCATCGCCCTGCTCGCTCGACGTCACTTTGCTCCTACTCGCCAAGCAGGACGCTGCCGCGTCCTTTGATAAACATGAACTCTGATAATTACTTACCCAGTGAATTAACATTTATGATAGTATACTGCAGGTCGATGTTAGCTCTTTAAATGGCGAAAATGATTCTTCGACGTCGCTTATACGTATAAATAAACGCTCATCGTTTAATTATACACCAGGAGAGATGCGCGTCAGAATACTAAATAATTTGATTGTTCTGACGTGCTATAAATTTCTCAGTAATATAAAACGTCATAAAGCTGTTGGAAATATTCATTACGTCTTCTAATTTTATAATTATTATATATAGTTAAATCTTGTTTTAAGATTTCGAATTTAATGTGTAAGTAATAAACTTAATGCTTTTCGCAATCACTTTGATAATTATCTTAGAAGGTAAACATGTCAATAATTCAAGAAATTTTCCGCCAGAAATGGCTCAAAGCGCGAATCTCTATTTGTTTGTGCAGGTTTTTATAGAACGTTAACGACATTTTTTCAACATTTTCATCCTACGGATTTCTTCCTTTCCAAGTCGTGCTTCATTGTACAATTACCTAGAAAAGCAAACACGTCAATTATTCAAGAATTCTCTTTCCAACATGTTATCTGGAACACGAATTTCCCTAGATAGCCATTCTGTGCTAATGCTGCGCGATTCGTACATGGACTTTCTTGCCAAACTTTTTCACCGTATAATAATTTTATGACTTAAAAATACGTCAGTTAGTGAATAATTCAAGCTTGTTGATACACTTTCTGCCGGTGACTTGGAGCAGAAGTTTGGAATGGCAAAAAGAAATTTTTAAGACTATATTGTTTTCATTTGCACTCGTTGACATGTAAAACAGTAATAACAGAGGTACAGATTTGCAAAAACTTTAGACAGCAATACTTCTATTTTGTTTTAGATAATTAACAAGCAATTCGCAAAAAGTCATGCCAGAACGATAAATGTGTGCTGTTTTCTTTCTCTCGTAATAACAAGAGCAAATAAAAATATCCACCAGCGCTGTGGTCATAAATCAGTGACAATGTCCAGGCCTCGGCAAAGCTCATTTTTCCACCTTTCTGTCCTGTACGCTCGCTCGCACCTTTCCAAATCGCCACCGCCGACGCAGCCAGCGGCGCTATGGGCCGTTTACTGAGCGCGGATACAAGTTTCATTGCCGCTATATAACTTACGTATACGTGTGTAGTACGCGAATAAATATGTAAGCGCGCGAGCAGCATGAGCACCGTTAGCCCGCGCCGGAGCGCGCTACTGTAGCAGCAACGGGCGCGCGTAGCGTAGCGCCTACGAGCGATTACGTATGCTCGTTAATAAGGCTGAAGTTATCATTTCCATGCCATGTAGCGCGCGAGTGAGTAACGCCATTGAATTTTAAAATTAGCGCCTCTTTCTCTACTTCGTCGCGTCTGCTTCTTCTTCCTTTACGTGTGCGTGCGTGTTTTTTTCCTGGATGTGATGCACGCGCTCGCGTTGCTCCCTCTCTCTCTCTCTCTCTCTCTCAGTCTCTCCGCACATTCTTCTTGAACATTCTGCCGATGCTCCTTCAAGGCCGGTGATGAATTGAAACGCTACGTTTTACCCCCCCCCCTTTCGTTACATCGCGGAAGTTGTTTTCCTCGAGTATATGAAGGCTTACCAGGTTGGATTTCATTTGGTGGAAGACTAACTTGGATTTGGCCTTTTTTTTTGGAATTATGTATGATGATATTTTTTATTGTACGTTTCAGTGTGACTGATAATTGTAAGGATTTTTATTATTTTTTTTTAATGGTCTTTATAATTTACTGTATGAAGATTCTATAATAAATTAACTGCTTGGAACGAGTTTTATGCGGTGCAACTTTATGCTTCTTTTAAAATGACTTTTTTAATCAGACAACTCTTGCGACTGTTATTCTTGAAATATTTATTTTCAACACTCTTTACGCAAATTTATTTATAAAATCATGTGGTCTCATATTATTTAGTATGTATGTGAACACATATAATTTCATATTATACAATTTATACTAATATTTAGTGTATCCTATGACGTACGAAAGTCTTTGAAAATAACAACATGTATTTTCATGTTACAGGTTGGTACCAATACACTTTCCATGTTATGAACAACAGTTTGAAATGCAGTACAGTGTCAGTAAGATAATATTTTTCTGATTATCTTTCAAAACTCTATTTCTTTTAATATATATATATATATATATAATATATAAATTGTTTAGATTGTACTGATAATAAATGTAAATTGCATTTCCTTTGATATAAAACTAATTACTTTCTTGTGTACAAATATAAGATCTTAGATAATATAGTAGAAGTTTATAAAAATGTTAAATAAACATAACATTACCATAGGTTAACTGCGTACAACTATTACGCAAGCTCATTAGCAGTAGCAGTATAATGCAACCTCGCTATATAATTGTGTTTTTCTTAAAAGCATGCTAATTTAAAAATAAGAATAAACTTATTTATACATTAATTTCACTCCTGTATATGATACAAAGCCCCGCATAGGATCCATATAAATCAGATGAATTTCGCTTTATCTGAAAATAACATTATTATTTTTAGACCTAATTAAATAATTGCACCTTCTGCAAGACGAGTTATCAATAATTCCGCAACAGCGATAAATAAAAATGAAATTTCTGGTCAATCAACTTTCGGTCATCTACGCAGTACAACTTTGAAAAATGAATTCAGAAAGATTTCGCGCACTTGAATTTCCAAGAGCTGTGCACATACAGAGTTTGTCGAGCGCAGCACAGCCTGTGGGTCACGAAAATCTATATCGTATCTATCGCGACTGGGAATACATGTAGCGAGGGAAAGGGAGAGCCGCGCGCGCGTTTGCGTTTCTCAATGATCGAATTCATTCCGGGCGCGCGCGATAAAATCGAAGCTAAATAAAAGGCGGCTGGCGCGCGCACCCGTGTGTGTGTGTGTGTATATATATCCGTAAAAGTCGAGCGCGCATGCGCGCTGCATGCATAGAGTGAACGTCGATCGCCGGCGCAGATCGCCCCGCCACCGCGACTCTTCGCAAGGTCGTTCGCCCATAGGCTGTTGCTGCTGTTGCTGCTGTTGCAGCGTGTTTCCCGCGGCTTTAATATGTTTCGCGCGCCTGGCCGTTTATGCATGCCGACAGAAATCGCACTCGCACGCATAGCACGACTTTCCGTGACTGTATATATTTTCTGTTTGCTGCTGTTCGCGTGACGCGTCGCGCTCTTTTGAAATTCCGCCCGACAGATGCGCGGTTGATGTGTGGCAATATGAACGCGGCGTTGCTCAACGTTTAATAGCTGCAGGAGAGAAACCTATTGTTGATGGATTCGTGTATGTGTGTGTGTTTTTCTGTCGTTAGATCCCGATCTTATCTGGTGTAGCACTCCAGTTTCGAAGCAGGCTTTTATTACAAATTTTCAGTTTATTGATTTCACCTGTAAATTCCGTGTCGCAATGTCATTCGTTCGCGCTTATTTATTTTAATGAGGCTTGTAAAGTTGAATCTTGTGTAAAGAACCTGTATTATTTATATATATATATATATATATATATATGTATGTATATATGTATTTATTTCTGATAATAGAAGATTACCTCACTATAGCGGCCTACTTTTACCTAATCATTAACTGATTAATCTCAAAAATATAGCTTTTATAAAGAATATCGTTGATGTGGGTATATGCCGCAATTAATCTTATCGAATAAGTACGACGAGGACGCAATGTTCTGCAATAATCGTGCTTACAAATATGTGCAAAAATATTTTAATGCAAAGTTTCACCACATTGTTGAGAGCGTAGAGGAGTTAATTTCGCATTTAAAAGTGATTATTCTAAACAGAATTCATTACTGCTAAAGCTTCTTTCGTTCGGTAATTAGTTAAAGTCTGACTGTTCACACTGTCTCAACTACAGAAAACATACTTCTTTTTTGCAAAATGTATATTGCTTTAATTAACTGGGGGTCTTTCCACCTTTTTATGAATAGCGTTGAATCGCTAAGTACATTTCTGTCCTTTAACGGTAACTAGTCAAGGTTAAACAGTTTTGCAGTTTAAGTATATTCTCATAATGATATATTTGTTGCCAAGTTCCTGCAGTTATTTTTTGCCAACTATCAATCCGGCTGAAAATATAATTCAAGTATTTATTGAGCAGTTTGTTTTTGGCGTAAAAACAATACTTGAGAAAGCTAGGAAAACAGTAAGGAGTATAAATACGTATTTACATGATATTTTTGATTCACAGCGATGACGCACAACGACTTTCCTTAACGGCATTCTATTGTTGCGCTGAATATTAAAAGATTTTATTCGTTTCCAATAAAAAATTCAACATTGTTCGCGCATACATATATAAGATTTATGTAAAAATAACGGAATTCTTTAACTTAAGCGTTATTTAATGATCTACAAGTTAATATTGCAAAATCCTAACGATTATCCGCAGCTTACTCGATTGTACGCGAACTGTTTGAAATTAAAATCAAATGTATCCGTTATTGACTTATACGTCTCGCGAGATTCTGGATTTCCTCAGCAAAAGATAATTTCTTTCACAATAACGGTCATCATTTACATGCGAAATCTCATGCTACGCCGCAACACAAGAGCGTTTCGCAAAAGCAGTTTATTATACCGAGAAAGAGAGAAAAAAGCTGTGGCAAAATCCGGGCGGGGGAGTGATTGTGAAAGGCGTTCGGCAACGTGCGATTTCCGAAATTCGAAAAAGCAAAAAGGAGCAAGAGACAATTGAGAGAGAGAGTGAGTCGAGGTTTCCCGCTGGAAGAGGAATCGCGACGAGCCCATTTGTCCCGCGTCGTAAAAGTGGTTCTCGTTTAAGGCTCCGCTCGCGCGAACCGCCTCCGCACTATACACACGCGAGCGTGTAGTGTTGCTGCATCGCGACGTTGCGGAGCCGTAAAGCCCCGCGCCTTTGCAGCGTAGCGTGGGTCGCCTCTGACCTTTTTTTCCTCCTCTCCCACAGCCGCTCTGTCGTTCTCTCTATCTCCTTTTCGCGCGCTCCCTTGGGTTTATACGCGCGCTCGCGTGGCTTATCTGCGCGCTAATTGACGACGTGCGAGTTTCCGCGGGAATTTACGAGCTCGAAAGTGCGAGCGCTCAACGATTTTCCAGTGTGTATCCGTTCGTGCGCCCGCCGCCGTTGATAGAGATGAAGAGGAGGCTGCAGACTGAAAAGTGACCGCGGCGTGTTTCCTGCTTTCCTTCAGCTGTGTGTACGAGTGTCCTGTGAGAGATAGATATTGCCGGGCCGAGAGAGAGAGAGAGAGAGGGGGGAGAATCTCGAGAGAAGAAGCGAGAGACGGAGAACGAAGGGGAGCTCTATTTTGGCGAGGCAGAAAAGAAGTGGGAGAGGGAAAAAATATGGCGAAAAGAAAGATGGAAACGGAGTAGAGGGAAGAGGATGAGTAAGAGGCTATTGTCTTTTGTTCAGGACTTTTTGGTCACGGCTAATTCGGGCCTTTTAATTGCGAGGCCATTCATTTTTACCAACATTTCGTCCTGGTGAATGAGGACACTTAATCCATCTTGAGTGTTTTATTTCTTGTTTGTTGAGCTAAAGTGGACGTTGACATAGTTATCTATTGAGATCATGTGTTTCTAGGGTTCATTTCCTTAGCGTATGGTGCCATCGGAGAGTAGAATAAAGCTTATATTAGAAATAATTTAGTAGTAAAAAGCAGAGCATTTTCTTTCTATCATAACGTTTAGATTAAAACGTCGATAGCCGAAAACGGCCCCTGTTATTAATACCCAAAAGCAGAAGAGTTAAATAAACAGGGCGCAGCTATAGGTAAAGAGTGGGCGGGAGTGCATTACACGACTATCTCCGAACGACGACGCGGGAGGGAAATGAGAGCGCATATAGACCGAAGCCGCAAGCTCGGGAACCGGTGCACCGCTAAATCGGGCCTTGAAGCCGAGCCAAGTTTTCGGCAGTGCTCCTTTCTCTCTCTCTCTCTCTCTCTCTTTCTCTCTCTCTTTTGTTGGAGCGAGGGCTGCAGCCTCCAGCGGTACTTTGCTCCGAGACAGAAATAAACGAGGCGCGCACGCGACCGGCTTGTATATTTCCTATATACGCGCTGTTGTCATTTTTCGCGTTCTTTGATTCTTTCTACTTCTTCTTCTTCATTTTTTTGGCCGCCCAGTAGACAATCTCTTTCCTCATCCTATGATAGAATCGTCATTTCGTGTACAGTGACCGGATCACGGTTATTTTTCATTTTTTCCTTTATTCATTGCCGCTTCAGTTATGAACCTTATAGCGATAAAATGGAGAGGCGTAATGAAGGTTTGTGTTTTTTTCACTTGATATTGCAGAATTCAAGAAAATTTGCTTTGGAGTTTGAGTCATGGTTAAAGCATGTTTAGCTAATTGAATCTGTATTCATCAAGTCGATACACACACACACACACACACACACACACACTTGACGCAACTATACAGATCAGCTTTATTGTAATATTTTTAATCTCGATAAAGTTTTTATGACTTAATTTTTAGTCGCCAACACAGCACCTAATATAGTCACGAATGTGTTGAGAAGTATAACGTAACGTATTTGGTAAATAGTCGATTAAATTTGCACGCAAATAGTCGCGTATAAGAGTGTATAATGTAATAAGTCGTCCATTACGAAAAGTCAGCCTATATATCCTATATAATCTCGTCCTCAGCGACTGATAACAGTATGGCTAGGCGTAATTCGTAATGAAGCTTTTCCCAACACTGCAGACGCTGATGCATGATTCATGCAAGGAGGCTATATATATATATATACACGAGAGAAAGAGAGGAAGAGAGAGGGAGAGGGAGAGAAATTGAATGTAATAGTCGACGAGGTCGTCATTTCCGGTAGGAATATCGGCGGCCTTTAAGCACGCCTGGGAATCGTTCCTCAGTTTTTAGCTGTCGCGTGCTCGTGAGAGAAGCGACGATCCGTAGGCAGATAGATTGCGCGGTGAAAAAGGAGAGGTCATGTTGAGCTCGTGCACGTGTACGTATACACGATGCCGCAATGGCAGTACTCTCTCTCTCTCTCTTTCTGTTTATTATCATCGAGATTCTCGCGAGTGCGTGCGCCACTCACAGCCGCTCTTGTGTTGTTGTTGTCATTCTCCTGCGTGCGCGAGCTGTAGTCAATCGAGTCGATTTTTTTCAATTGGCCGCCGAATTGCCCTTCCTTGCCTGATTGTCTTTGTCAGAAAGCGAGTTGCTTGTAAAGTCAAGTGCCTTTCTTATCCCACCACGATCCTTTTTCAATATAGTACATTACGATACGTGTGACCTAGGTAGCACTTTTTTACACGGCGTGAAGTTTTTACTAATTACGCCGTGCAAAGTGCTCCCTAGGTCACAAGTATCGTATACGATTTTATAGTACTGCCTACCTAAGCCCGCTGTCATGCCTATCCGTGCCCTAAGCGGTCCTTTTTTGCACCGTGAGGTTAGCGCACGAGCGCAGTGAGTGTCATAAACACGGTGCAAAAAAGTATTACCTTAGGTCACACAGTGCTATAAAACATATTTTTATACAAACACTATGGTTCGATCGATTTGCTTATTGAACATATTATATATTAGTGGAATTGTGTGTTTTCGTAATAAATAAATTTATTAAGAATTAAAGCTATTTTTTAATATTACAAAAATAGATCAAGGTAATTTAAATAATTCTAATGTTTTCACGTTCACGTATTTAAATAAATAATTTTAAGACCGGCGTTTTAATTTCGAATAACTCAAATTAGACTTACTCCAATTTTTTGTAAAAACTCTGCAAATAGTAGGCAAGTATTTTTGTGCGTATACATTCAGCAGCATAAATGAAATAATGTAGTGAGTCATACATATAGTTTCAAACAATGTTTGCTTCTAAGAAATATTTATATATTATTCATAATTATGAAATATTATTTGATAATGATACATAAAATATAATAACAAATTAAAAGAATCTTCACGTATAAATATGGTTAGTTTAAAATTGTTATGATAAAATCTGTTACTTTCAAATTATATAATGCAAAAAGATTGAGTAAAAATTATTTTAAAGTTATAGTTTTTAAATTCAGTTAAACCTGAATTGTTCCGGTTGGACGACTCTGATTTTAATTTTACTGACTTTTAAATGAGACTGGTCTCAATGATTTTGAAATTATAAACCTGGAAAATGAAATATTCTCTTTTATGTACAAACAGACCAGACATTTTTATAAAAGTTTTAAACACTTGAATCAGAAGAATTGATATACATATTCATAAAGTTATAATTTAAAAAATGTTTGATTTTCATCTTTTATTGAAAAAAAAATAATATTTCTACAATCGCGTCAGTTATGGGCAATTTTCCAGTTTCTTCATGGCTACTCCGGTAGAGTCTCGATAAATCCCATTACAAGCAAGTTGGTCGTATCAAGTGAACCTTGCTTATCGGGCAAGAAAGAGCGAAAGCGAACGCTCCGTCCATTTCCTTCTCCTCACGTCAAAACGCGCCTTCCATTCATCTCCGCGACTTATTTCTTCACTTTTCCCTTTTTGGCTCGCGTTCACGTATGTATAGTGGGCGAAAATCCCGCACACTTTCGCCGCACACATGTATATATGTATATATTCTATAGGTGGAAAGGACGCGGGGCGCTGTCACGTGACACTGCTCACGTCGGGGAGGCCACGTCACGCACGTGTCGCGCTCTCGACTCTTCGGAGCGTATTATATACAACGGCTATACATACATATATATACACCGAGTCAATCGGTTCTCTTTTTATGAAAGTATAACGTTTCCTGCATTTCACGGTTTCGCTCGGCTTGCGACCACAGCGAAGGGGAGGGAAAGAGAGAGAACAGTGCACCGCGGCGTCTGTGTAAAATGAGACAATAACGAGCGGGTTATACTCTATTGATTATTTCGCTTTATTTGGACTCTGCTCTCTGGCTCTTTTTGCTATTTTATACAATGTCTCGTGTTTGAGCACTCTTTTCCTGACTTGTTGACATCTCTCCTCCATTCAAGTATTCCTTTCACTCGTGCTTAGCCTTTTTTATTTTTTTTTATTAAGGCCACCGTGGAATGTTTGACAAGTACTCCAAAATTCGTTCGTGCATTTTTTACTTTCTCTATAAAAGAAGCATTAAAATGTGTGCCGGCAAATCCGGGGTAATGAACTTAACGTACACAATAATTTTAACGTTTTGCAAATTTAAAAAAATTTCACTTTGATCGTGAAAGTGTCGTATTCTTATCGGGTGCGTTGTATTTCACTGTACGAAAAGGACCTAGATAGTTGACAAAGGGTTAAAAAAATAATGTACCATGTGGGTTTTTCCAGGTAGAAAGTAAAAGCTTGCGGCCGGATTAAAACCTGTTTACTCAATGAACCCGCTACTATGACATCCTAAGTATACAAGCAATTTTTTAGAACATGTACCGTTACTACGTGCCACAAGAAAAATATATTTTTTACCCTAATGTTGAAAAAATAATTCAAGCTTTATAGCCCCATTGTAAATTTTCTTTTGACTGTTATAATAATTTTAAGGATTGTTGCTCATATTATAACGCGATTCCTTGGAATAAAACGTTAGTGACGAATGGCATAAATTGAAAGTGCTATAAATTTTTGCTTTACGGTAGACCTCTATGATATTAATTAGACCATTACTGCTGTGGCTACCTCGAAAACGAAAAGTCATGGCTTTTGTCCCTCCCACAGCGCGATGGCATACATAGCTCACAGTATGAAATTCCAATTAACGATTTCGATTCCCTTTTGCGCAGTGAAAAAAAGAAATGCGCGCGCAGGCGCTCGGCGAAATGGACAGCCAGCCTTGCGTGACGTTTTCTTTGTCGCGGTCCCGTCATCACTCGACCGAGAGGGAAAGTTCAAATTATCGTGTGTTGCGTCTCTCCTCCGCGACGCGCTCTCTTCTCTTTGACGAGCGATTCGGCTGTTTATTTTTTCAAGGCTGACCAACCTAATGTTCGTCGCTCTGCATATAGTGTAGTAATTACTTTTCGAGAAGAGCTGTAAAAATATAAATTCAATACTTTTTCGCATAATTATATCAATTTCTGCGCGGATTCGCAACGAGTCGAGTGCTTTGTGTCGGACTGACTGTCATCAAGAGGACATACGGTATTCAGAAATTTAATAGCCTCGGGTCGTTTCGCTGGAATATGGAAATACATTTCGCTAGGCTTTATATTCAACAATGTTGCCTCTTACATAAACTTTACGAGCCTTTTTTAATAATATAAGTCGTTTTATAGCTTAATCAATAAGCAAACTACCAACTTTTTTAAAAAACTTTTATTTTTTTCGTTAACATTAAGAAAACTTCTTAGAGAAGTTTGTAATTTTAAAAGAAAATGTTTAATATTACATTTTTCAATTTCGTAGATATTAGTAAGACATTAACCGATGCTTATTTAGAAAACATCACGTCATTAACATAATATTTCCATTGGTTTGGATAAACTTGATCTTCACTATATTAATATAATTAAGTATTCATTTAGCTTTCATTAAAATAAACATATTTTCCTAAAAAAGTAATAAATTTTACTGTATAGTGCCATTTCCCATTCATAGGAATTAAAAATATTAAAATTAAAAGTAAACGTTTGCGATTCTCCTTCAGAGTCTCGATACTCTGCAGTCATGAAACAAAATTAACGATTTCCCTAGCGTCGAACCCCATTTCAAAGTTCTTGCGCGCTTCGGCCCTCGATAATTAAGTGAGCTCCATTGATTTTCCTTAGGCCGGCCGCCGTAGTTGTAGAGCACCGGTGCAGCGGTGGCACGCAACTTCACTATCTCCCACTCTCTTCTCTCTCTCTCTCTCTCTCTCTCTCTCTCGTTGTCGCTGCAGCAGGGATTCCCCGGGGATCACGACTCAACAGGTCCATATAATAAATCGCGAACCCGTCGTCGTCGCGACGGTGGGGTACAGCGACGCGCTCGCGTGCAGCGCGTCTGCAGCCGCCAAACAAACTCGTTCCAAAGTCCGCAAGGCTAGACTGTTTCAATTACACCGTGCGTTTGCTTGTTTGCTGTTGTAGCGGAGTTAGTCTACATTATTCAGCTTACACTGATATTTATTGACTTGTATATTATATCAATAACAATGCTCTTTGTAAAAGAATATATATATATATATATATATATATATATATATATATAATTTTAACAATCAAATTAACTTGTCTCATGTGGACCAAGAAAATCGCAAAACAGTCATTATGTAAATTATAATTGTAAGCACTTCAAAATAAATGGCATTAAGGTCGCCTTTTTTGTTTCACTTTCTAATTAGTGTAATGAGAATAAACCTCACTTATATATGACTCACTTTAATTTTCATTTGTTATATTATTTCAAAAGCAGTTACGTAATATTTAAATACAAATTTTTCTTTTTTTTAATACAAAATTACTCTGAAATATGCACGTACTCGTAGCTTACTTATTACAGCTCCAAATCATAAATTCATGTAAAAGTTGAATAGGCATATTTTGGAGATTTTAATATTGTTTACAAACTCATATTCAGAAAACAACGTAAGATGTTTTTATGTAGTACATTTATTTTATTTTTAGTGATAACTAGAATGTCTTTCGTGTACTAAAGTATAGAATTGATTCACGCGAGTAGTTTGAAAACTAACGAAACAAAACACATTAGAAATTTAAATATATGACACGTCAGTTGCGTTGTGAGTTTGTATTAAATGAAATAAAACGATTCTTCACATTCAGTTTTAAATATATTTTGACCTCGACCTTGAATATATTTATAATATATCCAATTGTGTGGGTATGAAAAAAATAGTGTTACGAACTGATTTGACGCTGATGCAAAAGTTTTCCAAAGGAATGAGTAGCAATTGGATGCACGAAAAATCTGTTGTATTTAAAAAACTGAAGCACACTCGAGTTATTCATAACAAAGAGAAAAGTATCGATACAATTTATAATAAATCAATGGTACAGGCACGATAAATATATTTCGTCTCTAATTAAACGGCTCTTCTCGCACGGGGCACAGCAAGTGCGAGAAAATCAATCTCGACTAAGTGAAAAGCCAGAATTACCCGGCGTGTGATTCACCAAGACGCGCAATCAATTTTATTTCCCAAGCTTGAGACGAAGCAAAGAGAAGTGAAGAAGAACAACGGTATAAACGTATCAAGTCAGCATTGGCACATCATTATTTTACACCAGTCGCGCGTGTGATGGATGGACGGGCTCGTCCTATCCCTCCGGCGACTCTGTCTCTCTCTCTCTCTCTCTCTCTCTCTCTCGTCGTATATCTGGGACTCGCCGCAGTGAGACATCGCGCGTCTCTCCCTCTATCTCCTCTCTGTCTTTTGCGCGCGACTTATTCGCCGCGTGGGGATAAGCCTTCATCCTCTAGCACGGCATTTTCTTGCGAGCGCTCGTCGTCTCCGACTGCTACGGCTAATCGGAGGCCTCGTTACGTAAGAAAAACCTCTCGCGCCTCGGAGACCTCGAGATAGCCGCTGTGCGCTGCACGCTCGCAGTATATACGCTTGAATGGCGCGGCGCGTTTTCTCTCGCTACACACACACACGCGTGAGTGTGTGTATATATATATATATATGAATGCACGTACACACGCTCCGCTGCACCGTTGACAGTGTGTGCGTGCGCGCGGGCGATGAGCTCAGAGCGATTTCACCGCGGTTGTATTATCGCTGCTGGCGAATTCAAAGGGACGTGGATGTTTTTGTCGCCTCTCAACGTAGCCGTGCTCTTAAGTTATGGCTTCTTCGACGTGGGTTTTTGTTTTTTCCTAGATGATGACTCGGTGATGGGCCTCAAGTGGCCGCTCAAGCCAAATGACAGCCGTCGCATTGTTTTCTCCCGAAAATTAATGAAAGTTCAATAAGCGAAAGTTTACATCGGAAGAATAGTTTCAATCATATTTTTTTATTAGTACATTAATAAATTTATTCATTGCAAATAAAATAAATTATTCATATATAGCTTGCATATACTAAAGTAAACTGCATGTGCGGAAATTGAATATGTTCGTAAATTATATTTTGTTGAACGTCCAACGTAATTAGAAAACTTTATTTTATTATATTGACGAAAATAAGTTTGTATAAAATTTTAGTGTGAAAGTGTGTTGATGTTTTTAGAGAATTGTATGTAGGTTAAAGAGCGAAAATTTATGATTTAGTAGTCAAGTCAGAAAAAAATTGAAAGAGAGAGCGCTAATAGAAACTGATTACATTTACTTTTCAACAATCATATCGCATTACTTACACAATTTATCTTTAATGTTGTAGAGTGAGCGAGTGTGTTTATGACTTTATTGCTATACAGTATTCTGATATTTAATTCAATGTTATGCTTTTTGTGTTTATCGTGGCATAAACTTCTATACCATTTGCGGTTTTTCATTGCTATTATAGTCGATTGAATTCTTAGATATACAATATTCAAGGTCTATGAATTCGTTGCAGTCGATTGACGTTACGCATTGCTACTGTCACTCTGTAAATTATCGAACGAATAAAAGAGGAAGCAATTGGCCACTTCTTTGTAGTCGCTAAAAGCGCTCTACTCTCTCGTTGTATGTTCATTTGCTATACCTATTCTTATAGCAATGTAGCTTATAGCGTTGTCAAGCTCATCAGATCTCATTTAAGTAAAAAGAGCTAAGCTTTTAAAAGGTTTTCATTTCAGCTTAATCGTGCTTTTCTTTTTCTGTTTGAGTAAAGTAAATATATTACGTTGAAAGAGAATGAAAATTCAACAGTTTTAAGATCTATTCATTTCACGAAGTAAAACCAATTGCTTTTTAAATAACAATGAATTCGTACTCTAGTCAATATCGACATGCCGATTCTATTATTATTATTGTATTTTCGCATGTAAAACTCTCAGTTTATTCAAAGCTGCTTTAAATACAGAGTGTAAAAATGCCGCGCTTGACCTGAAATTGAGCTCCACAGCGGCGTTGGTCAATCGATTTATAATCGCTTCGGCCAATCAGAGCGTTGATGTGAAAAATCGATCTACCTGTTATGATTTATCTGGAAATACACTTATAACCAGCCGCTTATGTACAGTAATAGAGCCTCTCGACAATTGGAAAAGTGCGACCTCTTTCCCGAAGAGAACGGATAAAAAGAATGGGAAATCGTAAAAAAAAAGAATGGAAAACCACAACGCGTACACATTTTGTTCAGTTTTCAGGCGAAAAAACAAGAGAACGCCAGTGGAAATGTGTGTATGTGTATTTATAGAAAATGGTTGAAGAAAAAATATATAAACTCTTAAGAAAGTGTGTTATTATTATACTGAGCTCTCGTAAGATTAATTTTCTCTACTCTCTAAAGTTGAATTAGCGAAAAATCCACTAAAGATTAGTTAAAATTGATCCACCAAAACATTAGTGAATATTCACTGATAGTGGAAATATCCACTAATTAAAAAAGAAGAGTTTCACTATTTTGAATAGTGGATATTTCCACTAAGAATTAGGAAATATTTACTATTTCATTAGCGAATATTCACTAATGTTTCGGTGGAGCCATTTTAACTAATCTTTACACTGAGAGAAGAATTTGTTTACACTTAATAAGAAGATATATTAAAAAAATACAGAAAAATTTATTTACATTTACTCTTTGTGAACTCTTATTAACTACGCATGTTAACTGTTGATATGCGCATCATTAATAGTAATATTTGGAATTTCAGTCAAATGTGAATGTATTCACTTTTACAATTTCCTTGTAATTTACAATTCAAATATTCACTTTTACAATTTCCTTCTCCAATTTTGTATTAACTGTTACTAATCATAGTAACTATAAATAAATCCTTCTCTCAGTGTAGTGGATTTTTCACTAATTCAAGTTTAAAGAGTAATCAGTATTTGTATATACAATAAACGAAAACATTCAATACAACTATGATCGTACGTTGATTTGATAACAAATGTATCCGCATCCCCTTTGACGTCTGATCTGTAGTGAGTTATAATTTTCGTGCTATTAGTATGACTTGTGGTTTTATCAGTGACTGAAATTAAAATCCGGTACAATTAGTATGTTACACAAGAAGCATGAATCCATATTGATTGTTTTACAGATTATTGGTTCAAGTTGGGAATGTAAGGCGCAGCAAGCGCACAGGGGCGACTGAAAGGCTGAAACCATACTGTTTAGTCAAAAAATAAGAACAGCAATAAAAAAAGAGTGCGCCTAGCGGAAGCCGTGCTGTAAGAAAGGAAGACTGAATCCGAAAGTGTCGGAAGCCCGCATCACACTCCCTTCCCACGAAAAGGCTACAACTATCTTAATCTGTTCCGAGCGCGCGACTTCCTTGACTTTCGCCCGTGCAAGACTGCGTGCACACGTAAGACATAACAGGGCGACTTTATCGCTATACAGTTTTGCGCGCACTTTTGCACATCAACAAAGCTGCATCAAAAACATGAAATCGTAAAGCTAGCCACTCGAGGCGCGGCCAAGCTGAAAGCCTGGCGCATTTTTCTGGCGTCGCGCAGTCGCGTCGAGCTCGACAGGACTAAACTTTTACCAGCCGACCATCCGTAAACTTTCGAAAACAGAAAAGCGAAAAAAGAAGAGAGGGAGAGAGGGAAGATAGGTATCGACAAGCCCCGGGAAAGTCCTTTCATCGGGCATATCTGCGCGCTCGAGGCTTTTGCAGACGTGCGCACTCACTCTCACACACACATGGGCACTCATAAGCGCGTAGAGGAGCGTAACCTCCTTGCGTTCTTGCAATTTCCACCGGCTCTATTATTACCGGCATGCGCGCGCGCATCGCGGAGTGAAAAGACCGGCCGCGGGATTAAAACAAAACGGGCCGCGAGAGCCGCTGCATTTACCGCGACTGCGCCAACCGTACCGTAACGCGCGCCCGCGCACTAGCGAGCAATACGTCTCTCTACGCGCTCTTTTCTAGCCTATCCTAAGTATCCGTACGTGAGCGCGGCTCCCAACTAGGCACGAGCGGCTAATCGCAGCTGCACCGACGAATGCGCTAAAACTATACCTTTTTATCTCTGCACCTTTGTGAAACACTCTGTGGATCTGCTCTTTCGGCGCTGGTTAATCGAACTGGAATATTTCGTTATTTCTCTCCTGTAATTTACATAGGCATAAATACCTAACTTGCTCACATGTACAAGAGCTAATACCTTTTTAGAGGAACCTTTGCCCAATCTCGTAGGTGAAAATACTCGACAAGGTAAACTTATAAACTGACCCAGAGACAGAGAAAAAAGCGCCCTTGATAGGTGGTGTAAACCTCGGACCCGTTTGATGCCCGGTAGCTGTGCATTAGCCACTGCACGAGCCTGCGGAGGAGAAAGATCCCCGCGACCTAAGAGTATGAGTGTGACGCTAGAGGGGCTAGGTGAGCGCGTAATTGAGCCACTTTCTTTTCTAATTAATATAGGAATATTCACTCCTGCCCCCACATTATGTTATTAGCGCTAGATACGTGCTGCATAACTGGGCAAATTGAACGATTCGAGCGGCGTTCTCCACGCTTAATTGAGGCGTTTTCGAAGCAAACGGTCGTTTAATTGCGAATGATGATGGCTCGTGCGCACTCTCTCTCTCTCCTTCGTGCGTAAGATCGCTTGTCTGTGCCATATTTGCGTACTTGCGCCCTGTAAATGTACGTCATCGTCGCCGACTAATTTATGAGAGCCTTTTCAATAGCTAAGCTCGATGCTCCAACAAAGTTATGTATCAAGATCAGCAATTTGTATTCCGCGTTACATATACGCCGAAGATTGTGAAAACAAGCTTGAGCTGCAAGGAAAAAGTATTTTGCATGCTCGAGGATGATTATGATGATGATTCACTCGGTGCGCGCTGTATTAAAAAAAAAAAAAAAACGTTTCGATTGAGGTAATGCTTTGCCTTCATAAAGTTTTAATGACCATTACGGCTATTATGCAACGGTATAATTGCATAAGGCTATTTTTCATTTTCTGCATAATATTTCCTTTGGTTTAATGACATTGTACAAGACTTACAGCAGAAACCATTGTATTTTTGTTTTTATAATTGTTTTTTGCTCTGATTATGTTAGTACTCGTAATAATGATTAAATTTAAACGAGTCAAAACTCGTTAATGTAATTCAATCTTAGAAAAAAACATAAAAAATTTTATTTCAAAATACAATACAAGCTAAAAATTCTTATGTCCACCGAAAACACAATACTATTGTAAAAGTATCTGGAAGAATAACATAAATGAAACTTGTCACTGTGAGAACCGAGGTAAAATTACCTCCAAGAAAAGCTGAATGCAAGTCACTCTTTCAATTCCAACGTTTGAACCTTCACTCTCGTTAACTTTCATGACAACCTCGTATACTGTTGTACCAATTACGTGCCATGAAAATCTCTAAACACGTATATCCATACAGGTGATCTATAATCCTTTTGTTGAGCCCTGGTTACGTAGTAGCTTATCCGTCCATCTGTCTCTTTTTTTATCGCTTTTCGCTTCTACCCACCTATACTGTTGTTTATTACTGTACTGAATCTCTTTGGGCATCACTCGATATTTTTACACGATCGTTTTCATTTTGAAATCCATACCTCTAATTAAATTTACAATGGCGTATGTGGATAAAATGTTTCAATCTAAGATTTATGCAACTGCATATAGCTTCTGTATTATTTAACACTCACCTTGTAAAAGTCTTCCATTTTTTAAAGGAACTATCAAGACGTAATGCTTGAATACGGTGCTAATATTTTCAATACATTGTGCAATGCGGCATACGTAATTGTCGTCGAATTAACGCTTATAGTCAAGGCTAAAAATAGATATACCCACTTGGCAGAATTTTTTGATGCTAGAAATATTTATAAATATGAAGATTGTCAAAAAATGGATAAAGAATAAAAATAATCATTAGTTGTAAAGATATAAATATATATCTATAAGATTAAATAAGTTGCAGTTACAAGATGAAAATATAACATACAAGAAATAATTGAAATTTTCCCATTTACATATAGCTTATAAAAGTTATCCGCCCACATGTCCATTAGTGCTTGTTTCGTTCTACTTACGTAGTCATTTGATTTAGTTCAAATTTTTATGAGCACTTTGCTGAAGATAAGATGACTTACTCTCGTTTTGAGGTACAAATTATTTGAAAATCATCAAACGAATGATCGTAAATTTTCAGAATTAAGAAAACGCCGAAAATTACTTGTCTCCACAACTCTCGAAACTCGGGGAAGCTTTGGAAGATATTTGCTCCGATCCGGGTGAATCCATTCGCACCCAAATACACTTGCCGCCGTACGAGCTGAGAAAAAGTGCATAGCCAGCGATCCCCGCTCGCTCAGCGGCCGCTATGGCGATGAATCAATCGTTGCGCCCCGGCAACAACAACGCGCGCGCAGTTTCCAAAAGCGATGGGCATCGAGCGACGGCACAGACCAGCAGCAGCGGCGTCAGCAGTTCCTCTCCTCGCGGCTGCTCTCTGTACATAGTGGGGAGTGAGAGCGCGCGCCCGTACAGAGAGCGCAGAGTTAAGTAGATAAAAAGAGAGAGGCGCTAGGCTTGCGCACGTGGAAGGAGAGCGGACGACTGCTATCCCCATATATCGCATGCGGCACTCGCACCGTGTGTCTACAGCACGCGCGCCGTGTGCACGAGCGAGTGAGCGAACGAGCGGGAAGGAGCGGAGAAGGTGGGGTATACGCGAGCGCGTGCGCCAGCTCGGGCCCGAGGAACGTCGTCGGGCAGTCAGCCTGAAAACACCGCGCCGTCGGGAGACACAGCCGCGAGAGGCAGACCTGTCGCGAGTTTTCCCCGCCCCGCCTGTCTCGCCACGCACGCGCATATATCTGTATATCCACCGGCAGGCGCGTCCCCTGCACGCACGCGCGCGGAAGGGAGCTTTCCAAGCTCGGCGCGCCCGAGCTTCTGTGCAAGTGTGTGATCGTGTGTGTGTCGCTGCGACTTGGTTTTTGCATTCGCGAGTGACTGCCAAGCGTATCGGGGAGGAGCTGCGTAACGACGACGCTGGACAAGGCGAGCGGAGAGGCGGCGGAGCTGGATGTGTGTGAGTAGGCAGAGAGTTGTACCAGCGCTCAGAGCCATTGTTTGCCCAGTGTTTTTGCACGATCAAGTGGATCCTTCGAGCGCTCTTATTGTCTTCGGGGAAGTGCCCATTACGCGTGTACTAGTTCGGAGAGGGCTTTTCAGAAGCCGAGTAATTGATGCCTTTTTCGAAGTGCATGGGAGAGAGAGCTGCAATACTGCGCGAGGCAGGCCAGGATGAAAAAGCTCGAGGGAGAGGCGCGATTTTAAAAGTCCGCGTATACCTGCGACTTTCTAAAACAAGTGTCATGTGATCAGGCGCGCGCGCGCCAGCGAGTCGAGTGACTCTACTATGGCCGTTTCGTTTAGAAAATTGCACACACGGCTCACCGCGAGAGAGAGAGAGAGAGAGAGAGAGAGAGACGGCTTATTTATTATGCGCTCGCACCGCTGCGGCTGCTGCTCGCCGCGCGTATTCCGCGTAATGGGGGATCGATTTTATATACACGGGCACTCGTAGCGGTAAAAAGCCGTAGTGGTGCACTAAAGCGTTTTTGCGCGATAGCCTTTACCGCGACGCGTTCGACAAGCGAAATTTGCTTGCATTACCGTCTTCAGCTAACTGCATTGTGACGAATTAGCATTGATTTTTGGTCGCTGCAGAAGAAACGCGCGCCAGTTGTGCCACGTGACGATTATGCACGCGAAAACCGCGCATTCGAAAATCACGGTCGATTTTGAGCGACGCAAGCCGATGGTCGTTTTCAGTCGTGTGTCACATATGCGCCGAGGTTACATAACTTTAAAACAGGCAAAATTTTGCGCGAATATATGTTCACGTAGAATTATTAACAGCGTATAAGATCAGCAACATTTTCAGCTGTTTTGACCTAATTCATATTTAGCCTCGCGTACTAGCAACGAACATCCGTTACCGATAGTTTCAATTTTCTAGAAAATCATTTTAATTACCGCCACGCAGAGCCAACGATTTATTTATAAAATATATATGAAAAATACTCCGGCAATGTTTTTCTTTTACCACAAACATGACACGGTAAAATCGGTTGCCGTTCTCGTGAGAAAGAAAAACCGGCAATCCGGAATCCGAGAGTTTTATCCTGACAATATTAATAGAGTGTCGAAGTTTCTCGAAATGTTTATTTCTGGATATTTATTTTAAAGGAAAAAGTTGTCAGAACGGCAGTTGAAAAATGGAGCGTTTATAATTCTTATCACGTTTACATAATATTTGTAAAAAAGGAAAAATATATATCGATATAAGAAGTTTCGATTGCACGTCGCAGCAGTAGGTACTTTCGTATGCTCGTAAAGTCCGCCTTGGAACTTGTCCGGAAAGAAGGCGAGCGCTGGCCGAATTAGCATATCTGCAAGCAAGCAAGCGCGATTCTCCGGAGAGCAGCGGCGCTCGACAACAATCGCTCTTGCGACACGGCGCGTCGCTGGAAATCGATTGCAAAATGCTTCCTTCTAGAAACAGCTAAAAATAACGCTGGCTCTCGCGACAGTGGCAAAGGAGAGACGCGCGCGAAAAGGTGCGAGAGAACAACCAAAGAGAGCGAAAGCAGACAGAAAGAAAGAAAAGGCGCGCGAGAGCTCGGCGAGAGTCTGCAAACGTCCGGGCGAAATAAATGAAAAAGCCGATATTCGCGCGAGTGTTCGCAGTAAAAGTGTCGCTCGCCGTGTAATCCGCCGCGCGTACGCGCGCTATCTGGGCGCGATGTAGCACTCAGGGTCAGCTGTCGGGGCTCGACAGTTTCGCGCACCCGAGTACTCAAGTGCACACGCCTTCTTTTTGCCCCGCCGTGTAAGTAAGGCAAGCGCGCTGGAATTAGACTGAGAAAATTGTTTGCTCGCGAGCAGCAGCGCTGCTGTGGGTCCAAAGAGGCCTTTGATGTCCGAGAGGCAGTCCTCACTTTTCGGTCTTTGTGAGGAGCTTCGCGATTCTGCCGGCCGCGTGATCCTTTCACCTTTTGCTAACGTTCATCATTTAGAGTGCGCCTGCGTTTGTTTTTTCCTGACTTGCCACTTTTGCCGTATACGTCTAAAGGCAGATGAAGCCTCGATGTTTATGGGTTTTGGAAGTTGAGAAACTGAAGCGCAAGCAATCTTTTAACGACACGTATATTACTCTTTCAAGTGTATCACGTGGTGCTATTAGCATATAAATTCTTGCCTATCTCTCACATCACGCGTTGACAGTAAATTTTTGCATTATCTTAGTACTACTAGGTTGCACAGCTGTAAAGACAATCTCGTAATCTAAATATTTTGAAAGATTACAGTTCGCTTTTTTTATGCTAATTTTTTTTAATGCTTCTTCATCAGACTTTTTACAGAGTCCAACATTTTGAGTTATTTCACAATTTTATTGGTCTGTGCATTCGAAGCTATACTTTTCTGTGATAATAATTATTTACAAGAAATATTTGTAATCTTTGGAAAAATACAAATAAACAATTGTGTTTTACCATGCGAATATTCTTCAGATTGATTGTCAGTTTATTGAAAAAAATCTTATTCCTTCCGTGACTAAATATATATAAAAGGTTACTTGATCTCACAAAAGACTCATTTGACATTGAATTGCAAAAAAATGGCCAGTGAGATAGCTGTTTTTCACATACAAAAAATATTCATGTACTTTATAGGTATATGTTTAAGCCTTTCTGGGAATATCCGTGGATACGCGAGCGCTATTGTTATATACAATAAAAAGCTAACTATATCCAAATCAAGTAATTACATAACGCAATTACACCAAATGAAAATAGCATTACCGTTCACTCTTGAGTGAGTAATGAGCACTTTTTAAATATTCGTAATCATTCCAGTAAGAATACAAAATATTATTATCATTGTTGGCTCTTGTGTAAACCGACGTTTCGCAAGCAATATTAAATTAAAATGCAAGCCAGGAAAGAAAAATAATAATAAATTGTTTCTATACTTGACTCGAGGAGGCAAAAACCCACTGGTTATTCCCGGCGATTCGCGTCAGTCAAGAGGCTCGTGTGTGGACAGAAAAGACCAAAAGTTCACCACGCCCGCGCCTCATAATGTCTCCTAAGCACGGCACTTACTGGCTATTTGTTTTGACTCGAGCGGGAAGAAAGAGTGAGAGAGGGGCAGGCAAGAGAGGTGTCACAGGAAGCCAAATACGGCACACACAGCCATCGACGTCCGGAAGTCGTCGCGTACGCGATGATCCAGCCCCGACTTCCGGCGGGGTTCACTCGCACCGCGCGGCAGCCGCTTCTCTAATTGACTCTCCCGACAGGCCGCAGCCCCCCTTTGTATTCGCGCCTCCCCGAATTATTTTCGGCGATGCATCGCTTAGAAGACCCGCGCGTGCGTGCGTGGGCCGCAGCTCTTTTGTTCGCGCGTAAAAGGACACCACGCCGATGAGCGAGAGTGTATGTATATTATAGTACCGGAGTTGTGCGGCCGAGGTTGGGAAACGGCCGCGAGAGACAAAGTTTTTGCGCGATCGGAGCGCTCAGTGTAATGGATTTTTCTCGCGCCGCGCGTTACGACGGAAGTACGCGAGCAGCCGCGTCGCGTGTCAAGGCTTCCACTTCTCCCCCCCCCCTCTCTCTTTTTGTGAACGGCCCGTTTGTTTTATGACTGTGATAAGCTTTGCTGCCAGCAAACTGGACTCGCTGCGTTTGTATGTAGATGCTAGTTGACATTGAAAGTTTCTTTCCTTATTTTTTTTCGAGAAATAGTGCTAAAACTGGGGACGCTCGCTATCGAGAATTAATCAAAATTTTTCCGAATAACTTATAGTTATTGAAATTTTATTTAGACGTGCATTCGGGTATTAGTCATCGCGTATATAGCGAAGGTTACATTAATACTTCAAGAAAAACCATATGCTTCCTCCACGGCTTAAGAAAATCTTACTTTCTAATAATTAAAATGTTAAAATAAGATAATAACCGGAGGAGACAGTGAACAGGCGTAATAAAAAGCACAATGCTTAGGACAATATTACGAAAGTAACTTTCGCTGCGTGTATAAATATACAAGTAATGACATCTATTCGGTATCGGTGCTCGCAGGAAGAATCACGGTATTAGCATTCATTGAAAGGAGAGTCGGCCGTACTGTTATGAATTTATCCGTCGAGGTAGAAATTTATCCGGGCAAAATTAGTTCCGTGAGAGCGTCGGGGCATTACGCGCGAAAAACGCAATTTCGCCACGAAAACAGCAACTTTCACAATGGCCGATAAAGTGACACTGCAGCCGGGCGCATAAATAATCGCCCGAGGTTGCCGTCCGTTCCCCCCCGGCCTCGCGCCTATTAGTATTCGACTAGAGCGAGCAAAAAAGAAAGTTTCTATCCCCATGCGAATGGACGAGCAAACGAAAATCAGCTTGTCGTTAGTGGAAAAAGAGCGAGTAACGCGCGCATCCACGAAACCGATCGGCGTAATTCGAGTGTCGTTAATCCCGTTTACGAGGCAGACACGACGAGGGCTTATGGCGTGCATGCACACCAACGCCTACACTTATATACATTCAATATTCACCAGGCGATCCTTTGCGCAAGGCTCTTTAGCATAGGGCTCGACTAGTGCGAAAGTTTTTAGAAAGGAGCAGCAGCTGTTGTGCCCTCGGGGGAAAATTCACGACTGTATCGGCAATTTCTCAAAGAGAAAACTGACATTTCGTGTTTCGCCTTTCGTATTTGAATTTGGAAACAAAATTGAAGGATTCTTTTTTACTTTTATCCGACTTCTTGCGTAATGGCCGCTTCTTTCACGACCTGCTTTTTCCCTTTGCAGATTCTAGATTGCGCAATGTTTGCTATCAAAGCATCCTAGTGAAAAAACTGCTATTAATTTATACACTTTGAATTAAGAACAGCTAAACTTAAACTTCTCTTAAACGATTTTTTATGTCTTATTTTCGTCTTGATTTACCAGTTTTGACACTCTCAATCTTTTGCTAAACGGAGCTGACTCGGAGTGAAAGGAAAAAGAGCCCTGTACAACATGTCCGCCGATTATACCAATTGAGAAGCAAAACGAAAAACGTTAACAGGCTATCCAACTTGTGGAAAGCCTTGTGATACAAATTTTCGCGTAATAACAGTCGTGCAACGAATTTTCCGGGCGCGTCTCTACATCCCATCTGGAACGAATGGGATATGAGGAAATTATATGGGCACTTTTACGTCCGCCGAGCATATGCACCGTGAGAAAAGTTCCTTTCAAAATCTTCCCGTAGACTTTCGTAATTAAACTTTGTAGGCGCATTTCTTTATAATGCTTTTCTCTCGCGAACCTCTTGCTCGCGCTACAAATAAGGCAAAAAAATCGATCGATTGTTATCTCATTAAATCTCTACGCGAGCCACCTATATACATAGTTAAAGCTACGAAACGGGAGAATCATTTAGCCATTTGAGAAGTTGGTAAAACTGCAGGTTTCTCGAGCCCGTAAAGCCGCTTTGCGCGTTCTAGAAAGCGTTAATTCTTAAAATAATAAATGCTATACACGTGTAGGAGGATTCTCGCTTTTTTGCGGAATAATGTATTCACCAGGCACGAGCTTTATCGGCAAGTCGTGCGACATTGACGGTTGAAAAAAGCGCGAATGTGCACAGGCTTTCGGATATCGCGTGCGCATTATTAATTATCGGCGTGGAACCTCTAGTGGGGGTAGCGTACATCCAGCGCGTGGCTTTCATGCGCGCGTTATCGCGCTGTGACGTCTTCGTACATGTCCTCCGCGCTGACGCATTAGAAACTTCATTTTTCTCCTATGCCTTTGGCTCGGCGCATAATGCGCGATTCTTTTCGCGCTACCGTCGAAAAGTGAAAAGCTGCGAACTGTGACTAATGCTCTTTTGTGCGTTCTTCGCTTCGCCACTGATGCACTTTACTTGTACTTTGGCGTCTTTCAGCACTGCTCCGATAAGAAACTCTTTCACACGAGGTAACAAGCTTTTCGTCATTGTTCTATGTTTATTATAAGTGGCCGTGCTAAAGACTTGTTCTAATATCGAAGTAATCTTTCGCATTTTAATTCACTCGAAAAATAATGAATAATGAAATTTAACTTTTCCTTTAAATTAAATTAGTAATCAATGAATCAAATAGCGTTTTGTCGATATAAATATTAAAACCTGGCGCTGCTACTATAATGATATAAAAATGCAAATAATCTCTGGTGTTAACTTTCTAGAAATTTTGAAATTGATTAATATTAGCAATATAATAAAAACATAAATAGCCAAAGTATTACGAGGTGAAACTGGAACAATTATATCCCGCGAGAGGATTTGCAAGCAAGCCCCAATTAGTGTTGAATTGGCGGACGTTGATAGAAAAACGAAAAGACTCCATCAAAGTTTCTAATCTTCGTTAAAATGTAAATAAGCCTCGAAAGAAGGGAGCCGGCGATGCTACTCAGAAAAGAAGAACTGACGTTCGCGCAGCATCTCCGCAGCGTTAAAAGTTAAGAGAAAAGCAAAGAGAATCCTGCAGGGGTATAAGAAACAAAGTCGGCGGGAGCCGGGCCAGGACAGGGATTGTTGACACTGAAAAGTGCGCGCACGCGGCCCGCGAGTGAGAGAGAGAGGGAGAGGAAAGTGGCGGCAGGTCGCGAA
Source organism: Torymus tubicola (assembly GCA_035583055.1). Lineage (NCBI taxonomy): Eukaryota > Metazoa > Arthropoda > Insecta > Hymenoptera > Torymidae > Torymus > Torymus tubicola. The sequence continues at coordinate 25,869 of JAWWEQ010018996.1, forward strand.
AGTTGCCGCAAGACACTGCATAAGTACGACGACGGCCTTCCAACTCTCCGAGCTGAGGGAAAATTCGCGGAGCGCTCGCGAGGCTTTCATGCTAGCAGGCTCCGAGCCAGCAGCCGCGATTAGGTCTTGACGTCCCCTACTTGTCGTCGTGTGGAGAAGCAACGCACATGCAGGCACAGCTGTGCGCTTGTGTAGAGTCTGTGAGAGGCACACACTCCTAGAGGCTTTCTCCGGATCACGAACTTTTACTTTTGCCGCCCGAGGCGAATTCACGTGCATTATACAACTCGGCGCGCGCGAGACTCGCGTGTGTACAGGCACCTCGAGCTCCATCTTGCTTCGGGATGCGACGCTCGGCTCTTCTCTACATATCTATATAGATGTCTACGAAATTCGACTCGGCTTTTTCTTCTCGTTACTCGATCGACTTCCGACGTATTTCTCCTTTGCCGTCCGTCCGCTTGCTGCCTTTTTACTTGACTCTTCAAGTACAAGGTATATCAGTGAAAATGCCAGTTACGTATCTAGGAAATATTTAATCGTACACATATTAAATGGAGTGGCTTCCTATTTTAATTGAAGTGAAAGTCGCCATAATTGAGTGATAATTCCACTACTCAATACCTTAATGTGACAATTTCCTCATTCATAAGAGGACTTTTCATTTCAGAGAATTTCAAGTGCTGAGGTACTGCAACGCGTGTTTTTCACTATAATTTATACGAAGAAAGTTTATATGTATATTGTTTTCCTAAATTCAATAATCACAGGAGATGGAATTTTCACTTAAAAAATTAGAATTTCAGTTATCTTGTTGACTATCTTTTTAAACATGATAAACCCAGGTAAAAACGCCGTTCACCTGTCTACCCTCAGGGAAAGTGCGGTTAAAGTTCAGAATAAAGAACGAGCTCGTGCGGCATGACCGGTGCGCATACGAATATACGCTATTTTATTGCAATGTTTCCTCATCTCTAACCGGCTTTTCCTTAACTTTCCCTCCATGTTGATTATACTTTTGAATTCGTGTTTTCGAACCGCACATAATGATATAGGTTATGCGGGTTGCCTTTTAAAATGGACAGGAACAATAAACTTTACACGCATGTCGACAGAGTATATAGAAGAAATTTACTTTTGAATTTCGCTTACTATTATTGAGTTATTTTTAAACTTCCAGCGAACATTATATACGCCACTACCAAGATCGCACTTCTCTCGAGTCTTGGATCAGGCACGCGCAGATATTGTCTGCCCGAAATGTATCCCGCTTAAAAAAAAGTTCTATCGGATTGAATTTCACTGCAAGATGCTCTATTTTTGTTTTGCTTCTTAACGAACCGACCTACATTAGCATAGATAAAATAATCAGGATAGAATACATAATGTAAAAATAGATTCTTTTCTTCACAATCATGTAGCACTTAAAGATATGCTTAAAATAAATACTGAGGTAGAAACCTGAAATGGTTACTAGTAGTAGCGGGAATAACGTAATAATATTAAATTATCTTTTCGTCATATAACATACACATATATATACAGTAATGAATTACAACAGAATTGTACAAGTCTGAACTTGTTAAAAGAAGTTCTTGAAAAGAGATGTGCAATGTCTCATTCAATTAAGAAAATTAAAGCAATGAACATATTAAAACATCAAAAGTAGGTAACTGAAATGTACGAAGATACATCAGTGTAAAAGTTTCGTAATTAAGATGTCATAATAATAGCGTTTCATACGCTGCAGGCTTACAGTACATTTAAATTATGCAGAATGTGATGTATGTGAGAACTGAAATTAATGTAAACCTTCAGCCGAATATTCTAAAAAACAAATATAATTTATGTTATTTTCTTCTTGCACGAATTAAAATTTTTTAAAAAATTTGTTTCTTTTTGCTTGGAACTGTGATATTTAAATTTACAAATTTAGACGAAAGATGTTGTGAAACGTTGTAAAATAAATAACCTGTGGTGCACCACGAATTAATAAACCCAACGTAAAATATTAATTATGCAGTAGTTTTTCCTTATTACAAAAAAAAACTGCAGAGCACTCTTTGTCAATTTTCTTAAAAATTTGTCTACCGTCTTTCTCTTCTCGATGTCGTAATCAATAAATTTTATGGTATACTTTGCATAGACTATTAGTATTAAAACTCTACAGCCTTTTGATGCAACAATTTTTTCGTGTGTAAAAATATGAGGTCAAACCGATTGCCTCATCTTTCTGTGGTTGGCCGTATAATATCGCTAGTAAAAGGATATATTTTCTATACGCCACATCTGCTTCATATTTACAAAACACACTTAGCTATTGCGTTCATCTGCTATAGAGATCATTATACATGCAACGTTATACCAGAAATTAAGAGATATATTATTCGTAAAGAAATACGAAACAATTTAGTTGTACTGCTGCTTCCTAATCGTGCTGCCGCTAACAGCCGCGAAGCCACGAAATCCCGGCCTCGAAAAGGAAGGAAAACGACACACGCGCCGCATTTCGAAGGCAGTCTGTGCTCGGCCGGTCGCACTCAAAAGTCATTGCGATTTCGCGAGCCGCCGGCCGACGCATGCGCGCTCGCGTTAATCGGGGCTCGCCGCTGCCGCACTCCGACCTGCATTTTCAAGGTGTGCGCGCGTGCAAGCGATGAAACCTGCAGCGTGCGTGCGCGCGATTTCTAAATGCCCCGTTATTTACGTTTCGTTTGCCTGCTCGCGTTTTCTCGCCGCGTCTCTCGCCGCAGCTCTTCAGTATTTACACCTTGTTAATGCCTAATTAATGCGGCCACGCGTGGAGTGCGCACGCGTGACTTCCGAGAGCGAGCCGCAGCGCGCACGCCTCTGCGTCATAATTGCTTTAATGTTGAGATAACGCGGCTGGGCTTTCTTTGCACCTGTTTTCCTCGCTTTTGTAGGAGCGTCTCGGTGCCTCTCCTTCTTCATGGGTATTGCCTTCGTTAAACTAAAGTCAGTCGAGTGTCAATTATATTTCGGTACAGATTTAATATTTTTCCGAGAGTGTAGATCATCGTGACGATTTGGACGATTTTCCCTGCAATCCGATGAACAACAATTGAAAATAATATAAATACTTTATTATCACTTAATGCCAATCGACGGTAAGTATGTGGGGAAAGCATGTCAATGACCGGTCCGATTGAGTCTTATTAGTCTTTCTTGCGCACGTCTTCATTCAGTCGTTCGCTCACAAGTATATTTCATTGATAGTTTTCAAAATTTCTTCTGGGATTATAAAGAAACTGTTGATACACGGGGAAACTGGCTTTCATCATTACCTTGCAGAGTAATTTTGTTCGATTAACGTTATAACGATGCATCAGAGAGATTAGGTCATTACACAGTTATACAGCTCTCCTTGCGAAACGCACGACAATTGGAGAGAATAAGCGAGTTGTTCGCGCGACGGAGCGTTTACTTCATATTCGCATAATGTTTGTTTGACAGCTCTGGAAAACAACCACGGAGCTAATCATTAAAAGCTCGATTTCCCCTTTCAATGACTACGTGGCAAAAATGAATTCGATATTTTATTTCATTATGGACGAATCGTACGCCTCTAGCGAAACACAATTTAACGCCAAATTGCCGAAAGCCAATAACCAGCTTATAGGATAGATCTCGCCGGGCGTAGAAAGTTTGTGTCGCCGAAGATATTACGTATGGGGAAGAGGACGCTGTACCGATAGAGGCGTACTAGTGTAGCGTGGCTTTCTTGCGGGTCCCCAGACGAGGACGGAACGTGCCTCGAATTTTTTCCCTGTAATAGAAGAAATCACTTGTTTCTGGTTTGTAGATGGGATGTGGAACAGGCGCTTATTTTTACCCTCTCTCTGATTTATGGCACTTTCAGAAAGTCTGCGATACTTGCCAATGGTAATTAATTATTCGCTTCGAGCAAAAAGGATTAAGAACTGGCTTATTTGGAACGAAACGATTCGTGCTAGCAGCGAATATAAATTTTCCGTAATATTAATTTTTATATACGCGCGAGCATCGTGTGCGATATTTCATTAGAATATTTCCTTTTATTCGGACAAGACTTTCCATCATTATTTCCTTATATATATAGATCCTTTGTTTGCTCAGCACACATGGACTTTATTATGTAAAACGTATTAGTCTGAATCGTAATAATCTCATATATTGAGTCGAGATCGACGTTTCATTACTTGAGATAACGTGCGTTTAATTGCTTTCGTGAGAAGCAGCATAAGAACAATTGTTATTCAAGTGCATGTGATTCTATCATTCTGCGAGTTGCGGTTTTTCAATTATTGCTATATTACGGAATTCTGCTAAAATAGGTCAGGCTCTGCGGTTGCACATAGCCAATTATCAAAAGGATGACGTACCACGCGAGTATACATGCAAATAAACTAGGTAAGCTGTTTTCTGACATCACTAAGCATTTGACATGTGGCAGTTGGAAGTACCTCCTGTCGATAAATATCATCCATCAATAACAAACACAGCTACTGTTACTCCCGTGAACCATTTTCAAGGTTTGTCGCTTTATTCGAGTAACGAAAATACAACCTCCCGAAGATCGCGTTTCGACTAACGATGCTGAGTACAAGAGCAAAATAACACGGCCATCTCGCGCGTACAGGCGCGAAAATAGCGTCAATTAGCGTCGATCGAATGAGCCGAAGTTTCGAGAGTCAATAACCCGCAGGCTGCTACTGCTGCTGTGACCGTGTGCCTGATGAAAAAAAAGAGAATCGACGTTTGCTTCTCCAACGCTTGTCGCGATATTCAATTTTCGATCCCGCATACGCGCACGCGTCGCGTCAGCTGCGTCGTCGTCGGGTTTCGAGGTCGCGAGCTTCTCCTTGTACGTGCCTCGATTAATTCTCTCTTTCCCCGGCCACGAGCGAGTATGCTTTTCTCGCGCTCTCTTTTTCTACTCCGCGCGCTGTGTCTATGTGCGTGTATCTTGACAGCAGCGTCAACGACGACGTCATCGGAGAGGAGTGCGCACAAGCTTTGCGCGAGAGAAGAGAAAGAGAGAGAAAGAGGGAGAGCGAGAGAGAGAAAGAGATCCGGCGACTCTGAATTAGAACTGACGTTTTTATTCCGCGACGAGCTTTACGCTGGCGGCGCCGTCTTTTTCTCGACGAGACTCATTTTTTTTGCTGTTCGGCCACGAAGGAAGATTCGTACAAATCATCGTAGACGAAATTTATGGGCTGCCTTAGCGTTCGTAAATTTCCTCGACACCGTTGAGCACTGGATATCGAGATTGGCTAAGATTAGATGGATGACTTTGGAAAAAATTCGAAAAATTCAGTGCTATCAATACATCACCGTCATTATTTTTATTTTACTTGGTGTTTTCGTTCAATTTCAGTAAAAAGATTTGAATACTTGAAATAACATTTTTTCCTGCTCGTGTCTTAGAAATAATTATGAAATCATATTTATTTATAAAAATCATGTACTGACATAATCATATTAATTTACACAACTATACATTATATTATAAACATTAAAATAATTTTGTCGACGCGAATAGCATAGGGCAATTATAATGATGCAAAAAATCAATTAGTGTCTTAGCTAGCTTCAGTAAACCGTACACGGAGAGAAACAATATAATAAATATAAATATAATTTGTAATAAAAATTACTATATTGTATAGGAAAACTGTGACATATTCAAATTATGGAGAGTTTTATTATGATTATAACAAATATTACTATAAGCATAATAATATTGGCAACA